>JAYJMB010063128.1:0-25926 GCA_036873735.1 Pouteria campechiana
GCCTTCCATTCCCTGATTGTATGACTATGAGGCTCTCTCTCTCTCTCTCTCTCTCTCTCTCTCTCTCTCTCTCTCTCCTAGTGGAATGCGGATAGTCAATCAAGATGTGTAATTCACTTGGTTAACGTAGTTGGGAGATGCAATCCATTTGATCAAATCCAGAGGGCTAATTCTTCAATGCAGCCGGTTTCCCAGTGAATCCTTTTCATTTCTACGTACCTTAATACTTTAATAAGATCTCTATGCCATTTTGTACTACTCAATTTTGTAGTAGCTTCTGATGAAAGTGCTTTTGTGGGACTGCTTTCATCAGAAGTTGGTAGTGATCTGATGGCCCAAATGTCCGATAGGTGTAATCTTAGAAGAAATGGCCCCTGGTTGGATATGTCTGGGATGTTATAGTCACCACTTATGCTCTCGAAGTCATTGTGGTGGCCCCTTCTTCATGCTCCTCTCCATCTAGGTTTGCAGGGAGGTAAAACAATATAACCAATTCAGGAATTGCTGAAGTGGCTCTAGAAGAATCAATCCAATTTCTTCCATCTATTGGGATTAGTTTTTTTTTTTAAATTAGCTAATTAATGGAAGAAGATAGTGACAGCAAGAATATAAATTAGACAAGTCGAATACTTCATGAAAAGAAAAAGACAGACAAGTAAGGTAAAAAAATAGAATTAGGAATGAGAAATAAAGGTTGATCAAAGCATGCAAATCTTTTATTAAATAGCTAATTTTCTTCAAATCAAAGTACCCTTAATGTTTAGTTTGTAAATAAGAAAAGAAAAAGAAAACATGGAATTTTAAAAGGAGGATTAAAAAAAATTAATGCGACACAACAGGAGGTTATCGCTGAATAAAATAAGTTAAAAAAAAGGATAAACCTTTAGGTAAAAAAAAAAGTAAGAATTCTAGCATGTCTAATTGAACTCCAACACTCAAGGCTCACTGAAGATCACATTCAAACCCTTTTTAACCCAAATATTCTCACTAACTAACCTACTAGCTTAGATTATGAAAAATACAGTTAAAACTAACCTACTAGCTTAGATAATGAAAAACACAGTTAAGAAACCAATATGACTCAAAGGTTGGAGGTTGGGGGTTTAAATGTAAAGCTTTGTAGATCATTGTGCGGCCTTTTTAGCTTTAAAAGCTATTGTAAAGTAGCAAAGCCTGTACAAGTTCTACCTAGAGTTTAGTGGCTAATCATACTTCATATTAGGCTGTAGGGGTAGCTCCTCAATTTAAAGATACAAATTTTATATATCATTAAAATCTAGTAGGCCAAAGTGGACAATACTTTATACTAAGCTAAGTTGGGGGCTGAGAGCTTGCTCTAGCATGGATTTTGGGTGAATTTTGAAAGGCAACATGCATGCTTGCCTTTAGAATATATATATATATATATCATATTATTATACCATCTAATCATTAAATGTATATAATTTTTACCATATATATTTTGACTAAATAAATGAATAAAAAAAATTTGCACTCTTCAAAGTATGCAGAGTTTGGGGATTTTTGTAATAAATATATAATTCTGACAATTTTTATTTTATTTTAACTCATTTTAATGTTTGATTTAAATAATTTTTGATATTTAAGAAGTAAATTATATTTAAAATATTATACATGGTAGGAAAACCCTAAGAAGCTGTGTGGGTGGGCTCCGGCCTTACATGAGCTGCTGCTCCATGGAAATATCAAATACCTTCCCAAGCTTGGGTTGGAAGACCACATGGCTGAAGCCCCAGGCCCAAGTAAAAGAGCGACCTTGGATTGGATCTGTGGCTTTCCATCTTCCTGCGATGGGCCAAAGGCAGGGCTTTTATCTCTGCCCTCAACGTGTTTGTGCTTTGGCATCGGCTGTGACCGTGGGAACCGTCTGATGGACGGCTGAGGTCCGCCTTGCTCCATGCGTATCTGATTTGAGCCTTGTAGAGAGGAGCGGTCGGCCTCTTCGCAGTTTCTTTATCCCTCCCCTCTCTCTGCGAAACAATTCGAACTCTGAAGCGGCAGGAGCAGCTGCTATGGCCACGTCTCTTCTCTCCTCCACCATCTCGTCTCCTATATCCGACCTCTCCACTCCAAGAAATCGCGATTTCGGTGGTGTGTCTGGATTCCCCAAAACCCCTTTTCTTCCCCAGCCCAACCTGCTCCCTTCCACTTCCACTCTTCCCTTTCATCAAAGAAGGGTCTTTAGAAGACTTCAGACTCGTTCTGTCAAGGACCCCTACAGCTACATCCCTAAACAATTTCGGGAGGAGAATCTCGCTGATGGATGTGAGTCTCAGATGACCCATCTCCAGTTTCATCTCTCTCTCTCTCTCTCTCTCTCTCTCTCTCTCTCTCTTTCTCTTTCTCTCTCTCTCTCAATGAAAATACAGTCCTTTGTGATTTTGGTTTCATGGTTTGGTCGGGGTTTGTTGGTTGGCGTAGCTGTTTAGTTGTTTGCTTTGTAGATTGTATTTTGATGAATTAGATTAATGGGATGTCAGTGTAGTCTATGAATTAATAGAATTTTTATTGGCTAAAATAAAAAAGCTTATCTTTTTTCAGATTTCAAGGCAGTTTATGAATTAATTACTTCAATTTTTATTGACTAATACAAAAAAATAAAAAAAAGCTTGTCTTTTTTTTTTTCTTTCGCAATTTGTTTTAATGGTTAGTGAATTTTTCCTTCCTATGCTGTCAATTTTCCATATGTGGATTGATTTTTGCCCCTCATGGGGAAGAGCTTGGGAGGTTTTGACTGCATTGTGTGGCCGTTGGACATAGATTTTTGTGAGATGTATTCATGTTCTCACTTCTAGGGAATGGGACCTGTAGTTCAATGATCCAGACCTTGGGATGGAATAATTCGGAGAGTCTCTGCATCAGGACAGTTCACGGTGCCCAACACAGAGATGTTAAGATTGGATGCAGCAATGGTTCATATAATCAACTAAAATGGCGCTCCACTTTTAAGATTTATGCATTAGTTTGCCATCTCTTTGTTCATGTCTTTTGATTTTTTAATCATCTCAATAACCGAATCTTCTTTAGCATTCAATTCTTTGATAATCATGACCTGGTTATCAAACACTTGCTCCTCAATCAAACCAGCCTATACTTGTTCCTTGAAAATCAAACTAGCTACCTATACTTGTTCCTTGGAAATCAAACTGACTACGTCTTGTTCTTCAAGTTTTGCCAATGTGACATGTCATGAAAACTCGTTAGCCATTAAATCTAAGTACAGCAGAAGATGTATAATACAATTCATTTGCAGGATTATCAAGAGGTTTAACAATGGATATGCCATTTGGTGATGTTCAAGAGGTTTAACAATGGATTGCCATTTGGTGATGTTATATTATCATCTATATTTTCCACCATCGGATAAGTATTTAAATTTTCTTCAAATTCCTTTTGTGCTTCTTTATCAGAACTTGCTTTAAGATGACTTTCACCACTTAAAAATGCCGTTAAAAATATATTGAATTTAATTCCTTTCACATTTGATGTTGCTTCATATTAAAACTTAGAAACTCTTTCATCATTAACCTGTTCGCTCTTCGCTAATGATAGAATCTGTCTCTTGCTAAATTTTACTTGTGAAACCAAAATTCCATATTGCCAATTATCTGGCCATCCTATAAGCTTACATGTAACATGGCCCACTTTTCTCTTTTATGAGACATTCATATACTCAAAATACCATTCAATATCGCCAAGTGATGCGAGAAATCCCCTAGTTTGTTGGGAACTATCAAAGTAAGACTTGTCTGGTTGATCACTATTTGGAAACTTAAATGATGAAAAATTAATGAAGATGTAGACAATTCATACATTTTGAAATCTAGTGTTTTTTCCTGCAATTGTGGAAAATCCATGATTTATTTAAAATTTCAAACTTAGGGCTTTTCCAAATTTCAAAAACCAAGGGCTAGTTTGTAAAAAAAAAAAATGAGCTTCTATGCACATTTGTGTGTTGATTACTTTGTGCAAGTTTCAAAAACCAATCATCTTTTTTCAGTTTTGAAATTTTCTAAGCTAAAGAAACAATATCAGATAAAATAAATGAATTAGATTTTATTAATTCATCATCTAAATTCTCAAATGAAGCATTTTCACCACAATTGTGGCAAAAATGTTTCTATGTGAAAATTCCCCATGTTATTTTGTAATGCATTTGTTTGTTTGATTGATGCCTGGGTTTTCACTGCTTTCTGATTTGGCATTAACTACTTCCATCTTGGAGCAGCTAGCCGACAAGGATGATTCAAATTTTGTAACTCATGTTTCTCCTGCAGTGATGGATAACTTCAAAAATGTCCCCAAACAATTTTATGGCCTTAATCCTTCACAGATGAATATGTTCATGACAGAGGACAGCCCCATTATGCGGCAGGGACAGAAAGTCACAGAGGTCAGTTGCGTCTTATTTCCATTATTATATTGCTTTACATCTTTCCAAGAAAAAAGAAAAAAAGCCTAGCATCATCATGCCTCCATCAATAAAGCTGCCATAGCATTGCTTCAATGGGACTTCATGGGATATGAAATTGCTGTGGTCATGCATCATCAGCTGTTGAGTTGATTATGACCCTTAACATCTGATTATCACATGAGCTTGGTTGTAATATCAATGGTTAGAAAATTTTGCTCTGCGTCTAATAGGCTAAAACTTGCTGTTCAAACACTTTGCAGCCAGCAAACACGTTTAATTATAGGTTAACTATCCCTGAAGCCTTCCACATTCCAACTTGGCTTTTGTAAGTACAAATAGTGTAGCTGGTGATGGTCATGTGATATGTGACTCTTAAATGTTTTGGCCTGCTTAGGTAGGAGTCACAATATGCATATGGAAAATTCCTAGCCATCCTCATGAAATGGAAACCTTATAATCCAAAAGAATTCTATTGTTGAGTTTGGTTCATATTGTGAGGAAACTGTTAAAATTCAAGGTCAAAAATGATGAAGTTTTCTTCTTTTAGTACGGAAGTTTAAGAGTGCCTCTCTGGAAATGGTTCACCTATTCTTTACAATAAACCGGTGGAAGGTAGATAAACTTCTCAATTTGGGCTCGTTACAAGAGGAGTCCATTTTCTGAAAGTAATGTACATTTCTTTATGAATTTCTGTTGTTCAGTGTTGTAAGTGAACTGTTAAAAAATTTCATTGGTCAAACAAGTTCTCTTTTCATCAAAATTTGAGAAGTTTCTGTGGGAAATGGTTTACCTGTTTGATGTAGAACAAGATGCCTCATCAATGAAAAGGGGAAAGACTTTAGAAGGGAAGAAATTATGAGGAAAAAATAGATGAAATTAGGGAAAGAGTAGAAGATAATAGATAAAAAAGGATAATAGGATTTTCAGTTCATCAGTTGAAATCCGCAAACCATAATGCATGTTATCCTAATTATAGCGAACTAGTACTCAAAATAAAATCTTTAGTTAATTGTCTAAGAATAAAGACTAATGCAAGATGAGAAGGGAAAAAGTTGGAAGAAAGAGAAAGATTCTTTCAAAAGGGGATGAGGAGGGGAGAAAGGGGAGAAAAATAGACAATTTAGGGGAAAGAATAGAACACGAGACAAAAACAGAGAAACAAAAGTATTCTCAGCTTAATTCATAAAGCACTCATCAATAACTGAAATATGCAAATCCTAATACATGATAACCTATTTATAGAAAATCCCTACACAAAATAAAACCCTTGTTTAATTGCATAATAATAAAAATCCTAACTAAAACAAATAAAACACTTATGTAAACCATCTATGAAGTTGATCTATGTTTTAATCACTTGATGCATATGTCAAATCCTTAACAAAGCAATCAAATATCTAAAATATTAATATTTATAAAATAAACTGAATCCTATTGATTGTTGAATAATTACTCAACACTGTTCCACATCAAATACTCTCAATAAAGCAAATGAAACACTAATCTGAACTATTCATCAAGTTGATCTATATTTTGTTCACTTGATATATGTATCAAATACCGAATAAAGCAATTAAATATCTAAAACACTAAATATGCATGAAGTAGATTAAACCCGATTGATTGTTGAATAACTGCCCAATCCTGCCCTAGATCACTGTTTCTCATGATAGAATGAAGGGTAAATGAGCTTCAGTTCCTTCAACAGAGTCCATTGCTTTAGAGGAGCATATATATTTCTTTTCTGTGGTTCTCTTTTAACAAACATGCTGGATGTCCAATTGGTTTATCTTCATTGTGTTCTATGCTTCTTGATCAAGGAGAAAATGTTTACTTAGTTCTTTCATACTTCATTTTCTATATTCATTGCCATACAAAGATAAGTTCCAAAAATTTCCACTGCAAGTTTTCTTGTTGCTGTGGATGTAAGGGGCTTCAAATCTTATATTTAGGATCTGCATACAGGAAAGCATTTCTTCAGCAAGGAACTATCTAGACAACAGTGGTATGCACAACATATCTGGTATGAAGAATCGTCCTTCAATATATAGCATGAGTACCAGCATGTTTCATGGTGGTGGCAGAGGATATGGAAGACGCCGGAGTGCTCCACCAGACCTGCCTTCACTACTCTTAGATGCCCGAATCTGCTACCTTGGCATGCCTGTAGGACACTGAGCTCATTGAATCTGTCTTTTGTGAATGGTAGTAATTTTTTTTATTTTTCTAATATCATGTTATTTTTATGTGGACAGATAGTTCCAGCAGTAGCTGAGCTTATTATTGCCCAGCTCATGTGGTTGGATTATGAAGACCCTTCAAAACCTATTTATTTATACATAAATTCACCTGGCACACAGGTTAGCAGTGGTAGCATCGTCTTTTTCCTCCTTTTCCCTTTTTTGCTTTTTGGTTCTAACTCTTATCTTCAGCCGTGGAGATTTTCAATTAATTGTTTTGGGTCTTAAATATGGAGGTTTTTTTTATTGACTATTTAAAAAGCAATTGCTGCCTATGCACATTTTTGGCACGTCTAAAACATCCAAATCACCCTTCTAGATGTCTTGGTTGCATAATCAGGCCATTCTACTTAACCAAGAATGCGTGAACAATTGGATTACAGATACTTGGTCCATTTGCATGAACAGTATGTTATCTGCTATAAATAGCTTAAACCAGTTGTCTGGGAAATTCCTCTTTAGTTACTAACATTGTCATCTTATTCGCCAGAACAATAAAAGGGAGTTGGTTGCATCAGACACTGATGCTTATGCGATTGCTAATTCCATGCTTGTGAGTATATATCTCTTGAATTACTTAAAACTCAACTGCTTTATGTTTAGAGTTTCAAATGCAGAATGCTGGTTCTTTTTAACTGCTGACTGGCGGTGTTGCTTTTATGTTACCCTTTTAACTTACCCGCAAGTTGAAGAACTAGCATCATTTCAGTAATCCTTGCTTCTCAACTTTGGGGTGCTCCTTGAATTCCTGTCTTTGTTGATGCTATATTAAGAGAATTTGACCTCGATACTTATTCCTTTTTTACTGTCCATTTCTATCTTTTTTAAATATAGATATCATAGAGGACAGGATACGAAGAATGACTGCCCAACATAAATATCCAAAGTGCAGTTTGTAATGATTAAACATTTTGTTTCCATCTATACAAATAAAGATCCAAACTGCAGGCCTTAATGATTTACGATTTTGTTGCTTCCGTCTGCAAATAAAAGTAACTAGCCTGGTAGCAGGCTCTAAGCCTCTTTGAAGCAATAACCGAGAGGCTTCTATGGGCAAAACAAGTCATGCCTGTGATGAGCTTGCATTTGAAGTCTCCCTTATCTTTCGAGTGAGAGAGCGTGAAAATCCTCAAAACCTCTCAGGGAAATTGTGTCAGCCTCTATACAATTTGCCACTCATTGACAAACCTCCACATATGAGTTTCAATGCCAATCTTGTATGTGCCACTCTCACCAAGAAAGATATCTTGGTGCTTCATTCACACAAGCAGCCACCAGCATTCAAAAATGCCTATTGGCATGGTTGAATGAGCTGCATGTGGGATTTTCAACTGCTTGTCGCTCAAAATTTGTGCATAATATATGAGATCATTTTGCATCTGATCCACCTTTTAGCCTGCATTTGGAAAGTTCTTGATGATCTTGGTAGTGCCTCTTAATTCCACGTGCATCCATTTCCATAGTACCAGGTTTTCAGTAGATATTTCTGTTGTAGTTTGGCTACTTGACAGCAGGGGCGGGTCTGCTTCTACTCTTTACCAAATTAGTTTTGCAATTTTCCGGGTCTCCAGCGAGCATTCCTATCATTTTTTGTATTCTTAGGGCCACAATCTAAATTACACCCATTCTGTTGACGCATGTTGATTTATTGACATCTTGTATTATGATTCTTTTCATTGTAGCTTTGCAAGTCCAAAATTTACACGGTGAACCTCGCCCTAGCAGGCGGTCAAGCGGCAATGATCCTTTCACTTGGCACAAAGGGCTTCCGCGCCCTGCAGCCTCATGCTACCAGTATGTTAATCATGGGATTTATATACCTAGGAAGGTGACTGTTTCTTCTGTGACAGGTTCTCACTTTATTGCATTGAATTGCAGCAAAATTGATTCTGCCGAAGATCCAAAGTGCAAGTGGCACAGTCGCGGATATGTGGGTGAAGGTTCGTCATGTTTCACCCATTTCTATCGAATCCATCCTCTCTCTCTCTCTCTCTCTCTCTCTCTCTCTCTCTCTCTCTCACACACACACACACACACACACACACACACACACACGGTGCTTCTCAAAACTTGGTTTCTTGTGTGCACAGGCTAAAGAATTGGATGCAGTGGCTGGTTACTACATTGAGTTATTAGCCAGAGGCACTGGCAAACCGAAGGAGGAAATTGCAAAAGACATCCAACACGGCAAACATCTCAGACCACAAGGAGCCATTGACTATGGAATAGCAGATAAAATAGTTGACATTAATCAAGATAAAATATTCGATAAGAAGGTAACAATCTCTTCTTAGTTCCAAAATCATATCATTTTACATAACAAGAACAAAACTGTTCCTCATTGACCACATTCTATGTTATTTCCAGGATTATGAAGCACTGCTAGCACAATCAAGGATGAAGCAGCAGGCGATGCGTGAGAGAGCTGCAGCACTAAGGGGTGATCAGCCATCTCCCTCCCTCAATATATGAATAACCCAGTCAGAATTGTATGGCATTTTAAATGCAGAGCTTAATTTATATTGAATTGACATGCAAGGATGCGAAGCTAAATTATTGTAGTCTGTGTTATGGTTGTGGGGTTGGGTAAACTTTTGGCTTTGGTTTCACCTCAACTTCATTCACGTTGCGCACGAATATGGCGTCTGGCTCATGGCTGCAAAACAAAAACCGACGTGAGAGAACCTAAAAGGTGGGGAGGATGAAGACACCCATGCAAACATCAGATCACATACGGCTTGTCTCCTTCTTCGTATGTATAGCTGGAAGCCACTGCTAGCAACCGGCCATCTCTGCTGAATGAAAGAGCTGCAATGCTTGTTGGGTATTTAGTGTACTGAAAAGAGGAGGGAGAAAGAACTTATGATGTTGAATGTATACAATTTGTGAAATGGATGAAAGTATGTTTTTTGGTTTTTGAAAATTTACCTGATATAATCTTTTCTTATTGTTGCCATCCCACACGTTTACATACCCATCGCACCCTCCAGTTGCGAAAGTACCGTAGCTACAAAAGGAGGTGAAAAAGAAGTAAGCATCAAAGGCCACAATGCTGTGACTTGGGAATAATGAAGCCGATGTCCTTTTGTTTTTTTATTTTTATGCGAACGCTGCAGGCTTGCTCGCTAGGGGCCTAGTTATGAAAAATTTCTGGACCAGACCACTTGCCATCCATCTCATGCAGCCAATTTATTATAGTTTAGAAAAGTAGAAGGAAATGAAAATGGGGAGATGTTACATTGGGTGGAAGGCAATAGCATTGACGGGATATACTGTGTCTCTTCCAGCCTCTGACTTTCGATGGCACTTGAAAGCGTATCTGCATGGAATAGTAACTCATCAACAAAGAGTATATAACTCATATGGTGATTTATTATGCATAGTGCTAATCCATGATATGCGAAGGCGTATTCAGGGGAGGGAAATTTGCTTTGTAATGAAGTTTATAGCCTCTATCAAGACTGGTTCATAAAAGTCTACTTGGAACTCTGTCGAGATCATCTCTGTGCATTTCTGTACGCTGATTTCAGTTAAGATCCAGGTAAATAGAATTCCGTAACTTGGTAGAGACAGCAAGATTGGTTGAGTTGGCTTAATTCCTGTCAACAATTCCTCCCTCCCACCATCCTTCTTCCAATAGCAGATGCAGATAATGGTAGCCAAGGTCACTTCACTACTACAATATTTGGATAGGTTTATTTATGTCTCCAGCCCTGAAAAAACCACTAATTTAACACAAAACAAATGTTTGCTAAAAAATCCAGTAAACTGCCATCCAAGAGTTTCCAAATGAATATTTATGGCTTTCCCCCTACAACTTCATAGGAAAACAGCTTATGGTGATTAAAACAATGATAATGATTTATTATTACTCTTGTCATATAATAACTATTTATAGGGTTTTCATCTTTTTCTCATTTTTTTCCTATGTAAGCAAGCCCATCCATTGAGAACTTGCTTCCAGATATTCCCCTGGCATAAACATCAGGCCTACCCTGCCAATTGGGTGGGCAACACGTTTAAGGTGAAATGGCCAGTTGATTTCTTTGGCTGTGCACATCTTCTGTACACAGCGGCTACGGTAAGCCAATGGCTTCTTGGACAGAAACATCCATGAGGGGCTTCCAAGAAGAGTTGGATATCATCCATCGATCGCCATGCCAGTTATTGTGCTCAAACACTATGCTGAGCCAATTCATTGCAACCATTCAGAAAGAAATGGCATGGTTAAGTCTTCATTCTGATTTACACTTGCCTCTTAAACATGATAACCAGACAAGAAAAAGGAGGTAAAGAATGATGCATACTTCTTAGACTGACCAGCCTCTGATAAATCAAAGAACTCCATAGCAACACGACCTTCCACCGAGCTGAGAGCAAAACCTAGATTTCGAAACCAAGTTACAAAGTAAATATACCTTAGCTAACATGGCCAAAATTAGCAGCAGCAGCCAGCAGTCCATTAAAGTTGAAGTATGAAAGGATTGAACCTTCAAAATTATAGCATCAGTTGGGGAAAATGAAAAAATCATTTAGCACACTGCTGTATGACCCCAAAATCTGTGGGATTATTGGTACCCTCAGTGGAGTTCAATATGCCTTTCGTTCATTCTTTCTTTTTTCTTTAAAAGATGATGACTTTTGTTTATTAAAATAAACGGGGAGCAGAAAAAGGAGGATAAAAATTTGCTGATGTGTCAATAGTAAGTAGCCATCTCACTCAGGCTGTCCTACCAGTTGCCTCGTTTGCCATGCTAGGGACCAAAGAGAAACTAGTGTCCAGAAAAGTCATTACATATCTAACCTCAAGGATAAACAGACTGAACATGCCCTACACTTGTAGGCATTCTATTTCTAGTCATCATAAGTCATACTCATAACCACAAGCTTTCGTTGGTCAACAAGCCGAACTCATGCCTACAGTTTAGCTCTTTTTTTTTTTTTTTGGTAGGCATGCTGAGCTAAAGTTATATGAATATGTCCATTGTAAATTCAATTCAGACTGGTCTTTTATTTCCATAAATGAAACCCATGATGAGGCCCGCAAACAGTTTTATGGGGTCATAATTATTGTTCATAATGGCTCTCCATGTTTTTATTTCCAATTTGTGTCAAAAAGTGCTCACCTTATTGTTCATAATGGCCCACAATGAGATGCAAGATGAAACCCATGATGAGGGCCGCAAACAGTATTCATTGTAAATTCAATTCAGACTGGTTTTTATTTCCATAAATGAAACCCATGATGAGGCCCGCAAACAGTTTTATGGGGTCTGGTCCAATTTGTGTCAAAAAGTGCTCACCTTATTGTTCATAATGGCCCACAATGAGATGCAAGATATTGCTAATGTCAAGAATCAGACCCATGACCTAAGATTGTTGCTACTGACAATAAAATATTGCTACTGCCAAGAATCAGAGCAGCAGCAGTTGCAGAAGAAGAAGAAAAAGAAGAAGAAAATATTGCTACTGTCAAGAATTGCAGCAGCAGCAGCAGAAGAAGAACAAATATTGATACCGACAAGAGTTGGAAGATGAAAATATTGCTACTATAAAAAATCAGACATGATCAAAGATGAGAGGAACAGCAGCAACAGCAAGAAAGAGTAAGCTGATCAACTTCAAGCTTCGATCAGCTACTTCAACCAGCTGATTGAATTAAAACTAGACCCCCATGTAGTGAACTAGCAAGCCAAATTTAAAAATATTTCTACATATAATATTGCTTAAACCAGAAATTGCACTTAGGATTAACCACATACTAGTTCTGGTTTAACCAGTTCAACCTGGCCAGTTTTTAAAGCTGCTGCGGCTACCTTGGGACTGAACTGGCCAGTTACAGGTTATAGCTGTGCACGGCCTATCCAGCCAGCCCAATTTTCAAAACATTGATATGACATCTCTCCAAAGAAATTATAAAAAATGAAATACCTTTGCATAACAGAAACCACAGCCAAAAATCATCAAAATGCCTAGAACAAGAATTTTCATAGCTTCAACAATCTTGAACCTCAACAACTGATTGTGCCAGTTTCATTTATGGTTGAAAATATTATTAAAATATTGGGAAAATAGTTTAATAAAAGAAAATGGATAATGAAACAAAATTCTACTAAATTTTGGTGGATTTGCACTTAAAAATTTTCGAAAATAAAAAAAGAGAGCCACTGTCATAATTTTTTTTAATCTTCATAGCATTATAGGCATACAGAGCTTCTACAAGTTGCAAGACTAAGGGACAGAAGCCCATCAAAATGGACTTTAACATATGGGTATACAAAGAAAACTAGAATACTAGTGTTTGCTGTTTAATGATCAACAAAAAGAAATCTTTTTAGAGATGGTTTTTATAATAGTAGCATCCACATCAATTTTAAAAACTAAAACCAAAGCCTATCTAATATCGAATAAAATGAATACAATCAACATCATAAACTAGGCCAAAACTGTAAATCATAAGATTGAAATCATGGAATCTTAAGATTCATCTAATTTAGGTCCCAGGTGAGCTTCAAAACAAGTTATATAAAGTTCAACTAGAATTGAAATAAATAAGTTATAGAATCTTCACAGCTATTAACCTGCATTCAATTTATCGTGAATCCTGTGTTATTGATCTTAAAACACATTGGTAGAAACTTGGTCTACCCTCCACAATAAAAATTCATTTCGCACATAATTTAATCTGATGCATACCTGTACCATTTGGATAACAACGAACACATCTAGTCTGATATTTCAGAGATGACTCCCTTCTTTGTTCAGGTTGAGACATGTTGCGCAAATCATAGACATTAACATGCCTTCCAGCAGTTGCTACCACCAAACGATGACCAACAAGAGAAAGAGAATACACACGTTCTGGCTGTGGATATGTGCCTACAAGTGTACGCTCCTGCCCACTTGCACCTCTAGGATCCCAACATTTCAATGTTTTGTCCCAACTGCCGGTGATCACTTGTCCTGAAATAACAGGAAAAAAGTAAAAGATGTGATTGACTTACACACTTCTGATGATGGTTGACTATTTTTCTAGGCTAAGACCACAAATGACACTGTAGGTTTAGATTGAATTGCACACAAATTTACAAATAATCTTCATCAAACAATAAGGGAAGATCCCATAACAATAAAAAAGTTAGGGGTGAAGCTTGGGCAAGGTTGCATTGGATCGAGGTCAATCCAACCCTATCTCTATTTTTAAAAACTTCAATCCAATCTCCAACCCAGCCCTGAGAAACTTCAGTTGGGTTTCGTTTGACAAAATTTGGGTTAGTTCTTAACTAAAAACTTTGGATAAATCCTCAATTATTTAATGAATTTATAAACATATGGTTATTTTTCAATAAAATGGTGTTAATGTTGGTACAAATATGCGAATTCAGATATGAGATTATGTGGTGCAAACTTATTCAGTTCTTCATTGCGTTTATTCCCCATTCATAAATTTTAAAATGGCTTTTTAAAGACTAGACTTATAGCATACCATTTGTTAATCCGAATGACAAAGATTTGAGAAAAATCAATGTGATTATTGAAATAAAGTTGCAAAGTTCTTTATAACCAGCATTAAACAAATTGGGTTGAAATTCAGGTTAGGTTGCCCATGACCTCAACTCAACCCAACCCTATTTCAAAATTAGATTAGGTTGAACCTTAACTTTCTCCACCCAAATTTAAAATTCGAAATCAAAAGCAAGTTGGGCTTAGGTTGAACCAACCCAAATAGTGGTCCTACAAAAATCATGTTTTGCAGCTGCATTTGGGAAGGTTTGCCACAACCTGGCAAAACAAGCACTCTCTCTCTCTCTCTCTCTCTCTCTCTCTCTCTCTCTCTCTTTCTTTCCTTGATCATCATCATCATCATCATTTTGAAATTGAAACCAACAATTATGTTGACAAAGTAACAACCAACCTGCTGCATAAGAATACTCAACACATCTGACAAGAGCATCATGTTGTCCCAAGTTATCCTCCTTGCCAGAGCTGTAAACACACTCTCTCGCCTTTATTTATTTCTTTCTTTTATCATCATCATCATCATTATTTGACATTGAAACCAACAATTATGTTGACAAAGTAACAACCAACCTGCTGCATAAGAATACTCAACACATCTGACAGGAGCATCATGTCGTCCCAAGATATCCTCCTTGCCAGAGCTGAAAACATACCTGAAGATCAAAGGCACAGAGGATAAATAAAGTTAACCTCATTCTAAATTAATGAACGTCGATACAAATGGAGAAAGGTAGATTTAATTCTATATATCTAATACGAAACAGAAAAAGAAGGTAGGGAAAAAAAGGATCAGGGGAAGGCAAGAGCAAGCCTTGTATCAAATATCATAAGCTGTGCAGCTAATTCATTATTTAGATGTGCTATTTTCAAATGTTTTAATGGTTAAATGAGAGGCCTTAGAAAATCTGTCATTAGCAGTGAATATTGCAAAGTTCATATATAATAATCCAGCAGAATTACTTAAGGTATCCATCAAAAAGTTCACAAAGAATATGCATCATCCAGTTAAAAAGCATACATCAAGTTGTGGACCATCATCTCTCTCTCTCTCTCTCTATCATTTCCTTCCTGCTCTCAACCTCTCAAAGCCCCTTCTCTTGCATTTGGCTACATACCCACTCATTCTCCACCTGCCTATCTTTGAGGCCAACAGGGGCGATTTCTTGAGTTCTTGCAAGGATTTTCCTTATAGAAATGACCTCCACCAATGGATTCAGACACCATTTTCTTTCAAAGTACCAGCGATAAGCAAGAGAAGCCAATGTACACGGGAGAAAAATGTCAATGTGCCATTAGTAGAGATAAAAGCACGGTACGAGAGGATCCTGCTGCTGTTTATTTTCCCCTCTTTCTAAAAAAAAAAAGGGATATCAAATTATCACCAGTCCACAAAGGTAGATGCTAGATTTTAATTTGAATGAGTACATCCGCTAGTGCAATATGCCAAATCACTTGCAGACAAGCTCAATCTCGGTGTGTCCCAATAGACGAGTCGCCAAAATCACTCAATTTACACAAGCTGAAACCTCACTGCGAACATTCTCTCGCAAAAATCCTCAAACGAGAAGGGGCCAACACACATGAAGCACCCACCATGATTAATTTACATAGCACCCATTCACCACAACAAACATGCAGCATCAAAATCTCAAATATCAAAACGCACGCAAGTCGGAAGAAATTCTAGACAAATGGGTTTTCTGGACGATGGACTACGGCACCTGCGGACGGTGCAATCGGCGCTGGCACTGAAGCCGGAGGAATCATCGTGGAAGCAGCAATCGAGGACGGGGCCGCCGTGTAAGAACTCGCCCCGCAGCACATTCGCGCTCGCGTCATACAGCCGGACGCTCTGATAAAAAAGTTGAATGAAAACTAGAATGGTCAGAGACGAAAAGCAATCAGATGGATGGAATTAGCATTTTGGGAATTGGGGAGAGGGAGACGGAGGGAGGGAGAACCTTGTCCCATGAAGAGACGAGAAGATGATCGCTGTGGTTGGAGAATCGGAGGTTTGAGATGCCGTCGGAAGGCGGATTCGACAGCTCTCTCCCGGTGACGGGCGGATGGTTTGCCGTCATGGCGGAAGGGAGTTTTTGAGGGTTTTGCTGGGTTTTGGAAGGAAGAAGGGGAGAGGGAAACGCTTCTGAAATTTGAAATACAGACAGCTAGAAAGAGAGAGGTGAAGAAGACCTTGCACTCCTTTGAAAACAATGAAATTGAGGCTCCGTTTGGCTATGGAAAAAAACAATGGTGTAGATATTTTTTTCTCCTTTCTCGTTTTCTTTTTAAATTACCATAATATTTTTTTATTATTATCTATATTTTTATTAAAATTTTTTAATTAAATAATATAGTTATTCTAATTTTAATTAGTATTACTTATATAATAGCATCATCAGCCTTGTGTCACACTCTTTGTTGCACTATTACATCCCTTATTTAATTGAATTAGATTTTATATTAGTTACTTTCATATTTTTTCCTTTTTATTATTATCTTCATTTCCTTTTTTAAGTATTACATTTTCAATAGTTTTTTACTTTTTTAAAGTACAATTTTTAATACATTATTCAACATGTTATTTTGTTTATTCTATAATTTATTTTTATCATGAGTGTAATTGATTTGAGGTAGAAGTAATGGAAAAAAAGTCAAAAAAAATCTATAAATAAGAGATCTATAAATAAGAGACAATGGTGTTAACCATGGAGTGAATAAAGACAACATAAATTAATTATAAATAGTTAAAATAAGTAATTTTTTAATAAATAATAATATAAAAAGATAATTAACTATGAATATATAGCAATAGTAAGAACTTTTTTTTTGTTATTAAGATATTTTCCTTTCCATCAAGCCTTAAAAGACCTCGAATTAAAAACATAAACCTTCTTATAGGAGAGATAATGTCAAGAACTTAGCTAATGGATGGACAAAGAGGATTTAAGGGAAAAATCGATTTTCTAAAGGTTAATTTCACATGTATCTTTAATTACAACCTTATTTTTTTTAAAAAAATATCATTACCAAGAATTTTTAATTATTATCTTGTATTTATTTAAACCATATTCATTTCATGGCTGACATTGTCCTTAAACCGGTGACATACGATTTGAAGGCCTTTTCAGAGCAGTTTCGGTCTACTTAAAATTTTAAATCTAAGGTCGCCCCAAATTACTCGGCCTGCAAGGCAAGCGCAGAGCGGCCCATACCAGATAGACGGCCTGGATCTCTCTGGCCACGTTGCCGGATGCAAATAGATGGCTGCAGGTATCCGCGCGCGTAGACCTGACAAAACTTCGGGCCGAGATGGGTCCGTGCTCTCGCCAGCTCGACTGACATAACACCGTAAGCTTCTTCCTCCCATCTCGTCTCGCCAGATCTCTCCCAAAATCGCCTCCCAAGAGGTCTCCGTCCGTCGCGATGGTGGTCTGCAAATGCCGCAAGGTACAACTTCCATGCTATCCTGACAGAATGAAATTTCTTAAATTCCAAACCGAAGAACAGCGTGAAGAAAAAGAGATTGATTTTTCTTCATCTTTCCATTTTGTTTTCCTCGATTTGATTTGGGGTGCGTTTGTAAAATTTCGCCAAATTTCCTAATTAGGTGCAAAATTCACTGAGATTTAGCGCAGTAGCCGCGGCTTTTGATGCAAATGGTAATGTAGAGCTTCGGAGTAGGAAGTTTAAGAACCTAAGCTTGTTGGAGGAATCATATGATGCTTCGGCAGCGCGATGCATGATTGTTTTCGGAATTGCCTGAATTCGGTTCCCTTTGCGACTGAGCTGTATCTTGAAACCTGCGTGCCTGTGATTTGCTGGAGGGAAGCTTGGAATTCGATTGGTTGCTTGTACAAATTCGACTGTAACTACCCATTTGTTAGGCTGTTAGTTTTGTCTAATCGATGGCATTTCTGGGATTTTGCTTGATCTAACGTTAGTTCATGGATGGGAAGGTCAGGCAAGTATGATTTATTTATCCATGCTTGAGTATTGACCTGCTGTGGATCATATATATCTATTTTCATGTAATGGATATTGACGGAAGTGGATTTTGACAGGATAAGTCAATTTCGTTTGTTGATCATCCAGATGCCGTTATAGTTGTTGTGTTATTTCAAAATCGTGTCTCAGTTTTAATTGGATATTCCTCAATCTGCCACCCCTTCCCACCATTTTTCTGCCCAAAGATTGCTCCATTAATGCATAAAATCTTCTGCAAATTGGCTGGATTAAGCTCATGGTGTAATAGAGGGTGGCAGATGAAGCTTTGTGGAGTTTTGGAGGAAGTAGGAACTAGTGTTAACAGGTTAAGATGGGATGGATGGTGTTTTGAGCATTGCTAGACAGCAAGTGGTGGATTGGGCAACTTATGATGTGGTGGCTTGCAGCTTAGAATATGCAAGAACTCTATTAAGAAATGTTCTATTGAAGCCAACTCTTAAATAAAACATGCTTATGCATGGATGCTGTTTGGCTGCCATTTGAAGGTGGCTTATAGTCTATTGTTTCTACTGTCTTTTCTCATTTTAGTTGCATCTTGGTACCAGACTAGAAGTGAGGTTGACATGAACTTGGACTTTAAACCATGGCTTACCAATTATTTGCGATGAAAGATGGTGCTGTGCTGAGTTTCACTATTCCATCACATGAGTAGAAATGGGTGGAAGAGATTCCTTTCTCATGAGAACTAGATCCCATCTGTCTCTATTGAGATGTAATTCTTACTGAAAGGGCATTGAATGTGTAATTCTCAAGACAAACACTTATCCAGTTTAGAAATATATCTCTCTTTAAAAAATTGCTAGAAATAGTTCTCATGGTGTTACCTGATGCATTTGTCGTTTCTTGATGGAGTAGATTTGCATCTGAGGACATTGATAAGTAGAATCAATTGTTGCCTGAGGATCATCTGACAATGTTAATCATCAACTGATCATAACCATCTGAGCCTTTTGTTGACTAATTAAATCAGCTTAACTCTTGTTATGCCACTTCACACCATCATGCACTATTTAATGAAACCCTGGATCCTCAAATCTTTTGTTTTTTTGCTCTCTCCACTATCATCATTTTTGACCTTCTCCTTGCCTTTTATCATTGGGTGTGAATAGTATGATTAGTTAGGCCTCAAAGTGTTTTTGCAATTATCAAGCATTTGTAATTGGTTCCATCAATCTAGTTTGCAATTTTGGAAAATGGGTTTTGGCTTTTTGGACTGTTGGTAATTCTGTGCAACACTTTGGATGTATCAGTTCATGGTTAATCTCTACCATGACATGAGCCAAACCTTGACAAAAATTACAAAGTAAATTATGCAAAAGAGAATTATATCAATTGGGCATGTCCATATGTGAATGAGGCACTACATTGGTGGCTAGGATCCTTGAAATCTAGGGGAATTTTGTGATAGAGTTCATCTGTAACATGATGTCAATGGTCTGGATAACTGGAATGTGTTATAATCTATTAGTAGTGAATGTGTGAGAATGACACAGAGAGCCTCAGATCCAGGATCTTATGATTCCTTTTTGAGATAAATAAATATAAATGTCTAATGGCTCTCATTTTGTGATCCCCTTCCAGTTTATTTTGGCTTTTATGGTGGCTAATGGACCTTAAGATAATCAATAAAAATATGTGGGATGGTGGTATTTGTATGGCCTGTTACTGTTGAGATTGTTATACTGAATCGATGGTGTAAAAACCATGAACATGGATGATGTTGAATGATTTTGTATATAGCTGAAAGCAAAATATGATATCCTGTCTGAAAAGAACGCCAAAATAGAATTAGATTGCAATGCATTTTGTTTGGCGATGTCATTTGTTGGATTTATGCACATGCATTTAGATATTCATTTCTAGCCACCCATCCATATAAGGCTGATTGCCAATTGTTAAACTGTTGTCCTTCAAGCTAATGATACTTGTGCTTTGGGTTCAGGCAACTAAGCTTTATTGCTTTGTGCACAAAGTTCCTCTTTGCGGAGAATGCATTTGCTTTCCAGAGCACCAAATATGTGTGGTA
The DNA here is from genome assembly GCA_036873735.1 of Pouteria campechiana. NCBI lineage: Eukaryota > Viridiplantae > Streptophyta > Magnoliopsida > Ericales > Sapotaceae > Pouteria > Pouteria campechiana. Next base: position 20,231 of record JAYJMB010063128.1, read on the forward strand.
ACCATCTGAACCTTTATATATTTCTTTTATCATATGCATATGCTATCTTTCTTGGATACTCACAAAAGATGTGGAATGGGAGATCAGGTTGACACCTATGGGCCTTGCAGTGGAGCTCATTTTATCATTAGCACATCATTGTTGTTTTCATAAAAGCCTTATTGAAATTAATTGAGTTTGGCATTATTGTACATGGATCCTTTTATTCCCTTCCATTGACTCATGAATTCATCTTTCTGTACATCATTCAAAAATCATTCTCTAGCTAATTATAAGGGCTTGTTTGTTTAGATGTAATGGAAACATTACACAAATTAAAAGAGTAATCATTGCACTTTAAGATGTTTACCTGCCTTTTACTCCCGTTCAAGTAAGGTAAACACATCATGGATACCTATGTTTTACTCTCATTCAAATAAGGTAAACACTCTCTGATCAAGATGATCATTTCCACAATCAAACCTATCTTCTCTATCATTAACATTATCTTTTCATAGTCAAGCATATCTACTCCATGATCAACTCTATTTTTTTGGTAGTCAATCCTATCTTTTACATAGTTATCATGCTATTTTGTTTTTACTTCATTCCTGTATTTCGTTTTTATTTCATTACCTTGCTGGCAATGTATACCGTCATTACCTATTTAATCGATAAAACTAGATCTAACCAGCCCCAAAAGAAAAGAAATCTCCCTTAAATCAATTTTTTGGGATGCTTTTTGTTTAATGATCTTTGATGACAAATAAACTTTGCTATGTATGATATTGCTACATGCATTTGCTTGATAGATTTTGTCTAGTCCAAGTGTATCTAGAGATAAGTTTTTCATCTTTCGTACTTCTGTATCTTTCTGTACTTCATACCTTCTTGCGTAGGTAAATTTAGAAATCCAAATGATTATGCTGAGTTTACTCATACCATGTCATCACAAAGTGTTTTACAAATGGTTCTTTCCATGTGAATCTGGTTCTTTTGTACTGTTCCTTAGAATGGTGGATACTCTGGTGAAAGTTACGAAGGTTTTTAACTGTAAGACATACTGCTTTTAAGTTGGACTGAAATAATTGCAATTTGTAAGATAGAATCATTGGTGGTATACTTCATCTCTTGCTAGATTATCCACCAAAAGTTTCACTTGTTTCAGTCTTCGAATATTTCATAGCAGCTCTTTAAAATGTCATTTAACTCATTACAATTCATATAATTTTAGCTATTGTTTATTCACTGAAGGTTACTTAAGGTATCTTTTTCTGTTTAAGGCACTCTTCTTTCTTTCTTTAGACTTGGGTCTTGCATCCAACTAGTTAGTGCAACTGGCAGCGATGCCGCTCTGTGTTTAGTTCTACAGGTTTTAAACCCTTGCTATGATCCTTAACTTGCTAAGTAAGAGTGCATTTGCAGGATAGACAATTAGAGAAACATAAAGTCTGAAGCTATCTTTTATATTCTCAAATGACCAAAAAATTAGTTATGTTTCACTATCGTGCTTACATTTGGGCATTATGATGACAACATGTCTTTACATAGATTGCTTTGCAATGTTTCTTATGGACATATAGTATACAGCAGCATCATGATGTACTTATTTTCATTATTATCTTCAGGTTCGCACCTATTCAGAGTGGGTGATAGATGGAGAGTATGACTGGCCTCCTACATGCTGCTCTTGCCAGGCTGTGCTTGAAGCTGGAAGTGATTCTCAAACCACTCGATTGGGTTGCTTACGTATGTGTGACATTAATTGCCTAGTTGACTGTCTCTTCGCTGTGATTATGTTTTGTTTGCATTTCTTCATGTTGAACTTGGCCTAAGATTTTCTCCCTTGTTCTCATTTCAGATGTCATGCACACAAATTGCTTGGTCTCACATATTCAGAGTTTTCCTCCTCATACTGCACCAGCAGGATATGTGTGCCCTAAATGCTCTACTTCTGTAAGAGCCCAAACTAGAAGCCATTCATCCTTTCAACTTTCAACCTTGCTGCAACATTTGCTTTCACTTTTATTACTTAACTATAAGGATCAGTGGTGAATAACTTACAGTCTGCCAAAATCAAATAAACATCTCTCATTTTGTAGCTGCTTCCCCACACAATGCATTATTTCTCTGGCGATCAACATAGCAATTATGAGATTAATAGCAAATGACTAATTCTTGAAAGAGAAGTTGGGGAACCCCTAGAGGATTCACCATTAGGGTAAACTAATTTCTACATGTCATAATGTCTGTGACACTGGAAATAGCCAATCCATCCCCCAATTAATTCTTCTTACTTTGCACATGATACACCAGATGTATGAGTACAACTATTCTTCATCATTATCATTTATGCCTTGCCCCAGCTGATGGATTCTGTCCAACTATTCTGCTCAATCATGGACCTTGTCCTTAATTGAGCTTAAGTCCTTGAAACTATTCTTAGCATTTCCATTCACATTCCTTTGGGTTTTCCTGCTTGTCTTATCACCTGTTGTATTAAGAGAGGGTGTATTAGAAAAGTGTATTTGAAATACACAGTAATGTCTGCATAATGGGAGATGATTAACAAAATAGGTTTTTTAATGAGAAGTAAAGTAGAATGATTGGATATATAAGTAATGATGAAGAAAAAAAGGGTTTTTAGAAGTAGTTAAGATGTCACATTAGCTTAAAAAGTTGTGTAAAAGAAATGTATTTCAAATATACTCTCTTTCTAATGTGCCAAACACACTCTAAATGAATAAATTCTGGCACCTTTTGAAATCTTAAATTGATGCCAGCTGTGACAATTATTTGTGCTATTATAGAGATTATTTTGGGGATTCTTTGTCATGATTCATGATAATTACATTCAGTCAAAAATGTTCAGTCTTTGATGGTGCTTTCCTTGCAGATATGGCCTCCTAAAAGCATCAAAGATTCAGGATCACGTCTTCATTCAAAACTAAAGGAAGCTATCATTCAGGTGAAGAGAATGGCTTTTGAGTTCTTATTTTGAGTGTAGGCCCATGAAATCTGATAAGCGCTGTGAATTCTTTTTCCTTTTTATTGGATTTTCGTTTGATTAAGTTATGCTCCATATAGGCTGTTAAGTGTGCTTCGTATTCTTATCATCATCATCATCATAATCATCATCATTTGTGATTTCTGAATTCATCATCATCATCATTTGTGATTTCTGAATTAAGTCCCAGCAAGTGTGACAAAATCGAAGAGCCAATGAACTGAACATACATTTGAAAAAAAAATGAGTACAACCGTTGTGTAGAAGCCAGAAGCTGGGCAGAAAGTAAGACAGCACGTGCAGGACACCCTAAACTCAACTTTTTCAGATGTTTCTTCCCAGGTTAATGGTACAGGCATCATAAGAGATCATGGGATGGACTTGGTCCCTCCCTCTGGACCTATTATACCAGAGATTTCTGATGAGATGGGTTACAATATACATTTTGTAAATGATGAAAGCTATTGTTAATGATCTCCAACTAGGCCTTATTCTGGCACAGCTTACATGAATCCTGTTCCACCATTCAGCATAATCAAGGCTGAGATTGAAATGTGAAATTGACCATAATCACTAAATGTGAACTGTTAAGGTGACATCAGTGTAGGTTGCTATGCTTTGCTGAAGAGATGTGGTGGAGGCAGAGTAACATGGCCCTCCATGTGCTGAAACAAGGGGCAGGGTAAGCATCAAAGCCCAACAACATAGTCATCACATTTTCATGAGGTGGTGGGCCACATCCTTATTTTCTTCTGTTTCTTTCATTCTTTCACCAACTAATCTCATTCACAGAACATGAAGGTGTCATTCTCAATGCCGTCGTCACACCTGATTCATTGCCAAAAACCGATCCCATCTATCATATATATATATATATATATATATATATATTACATGTTTTCTTATCTCCACCGGCAAGGAATTATAATGTGAGAGAAAGGGAAATCTTCCTTTCTTCTCCGCCCAGTGGTAAATGAGAGATGGTCCACAAGCTGAATCTGATGATTTTTGGTGTTATGGTTTATTCCAGATTTGGTGTATCTCTCTGTTGTAGAGTTGGTTTATTAGAATTTATCTCAACAGATAGGTGCATCATGTTAAGTCTTATTGACAAACATTGAACATGGATTCCTAAAAGATTGCTAAATCTTATTTTCTTTTTTCCTGCTAGAATGATGCAAAATTTTATGTGAATTGTTGGTGTTGTTTCAATTTTTTAATTAGTAAACTAGGGATGTATCTTCTGTCTGATAAACCAGAAGGCAAACGAGAATTTGAGTGATAATCAATAAGAAATTTCGGTATAAATATTCATTCTTGGTTGTATTTGATTATATTTCTTTTTGCCCATATATTAGAATCTTGTGGATATTATACTGTTAACTTGTTCATTTTTCTTGTAGAGTTGTTTAATTATGTGGTTTTATGATTTGTTCTTACTCCCAAAATTTATGCTTTGAAAATGAATTCCTGGTGACTGTGCAGTCTGGCCTTGAGAAAAACCTGTTAGGCAGTCATCTGGTTTCATTGCCAGTGGCAGAGTCTCGTGCTCCTCCTCCTGCCTTTGCTTCAGATCCTCTGATGAATGTAGCTGCTAATGAGGGCAGGGAGAGAACAAATGCAAATGCATTTGAGTCCATCAAAGATCCTAGCTTTCCATCTTCTTCAGCTGCAAAAGAAGAGAACTACTTAGCCGAAGGATACCCAAGTGCAAAATATTCATCACATGATATCGTGGAGGTGGATGGCTCCAATTCCTCAGGGAACCAATACACAGCCGACCATGATTCCAGTTACATGAAAAGCTTGAGTCCTACTGGTGTAAGTCAATGGTCAATGTGTTTCCTTTTCAATGAACATCTGGATTACAAGAATGTTGTCTTGCTTTCTATGATATGAGAATGTGGTACAATCTGATGATATCATGTTTCTGTGGGCATGGCAAAATATAGCCTGGTGCTACAACACGGAAAGGTTCACATTATGGAGAAAGACAAAATTCTGAAATATCGTATTATGCAGATGATGAAGATGCGTCCCAGAAGAAGTACACTCGTAGGGGTAAGCTTTGCTGCTCATGTTTGTTGGTCATAGTCATGTTATTTTACTAAGAGATTTGATTTACCACACTGAATTAATAAAACTTTATCTTGTTTGTGGCCATTCCTTTATGGCCCAATATGTCATTGATATAAGCACTAAGAAAAGGAACAAGATCTATAGCTTAGCTGAACTGAAATTTTCTTCTGCTTTTCACCCACAAACTAATGGTCAAACCAAGGTTGTTAATCGAAATTTGGGAGACTTAGCTGTTTAGTAGGAGAGCATTTAGGTATTTGGGATTCAATTTTGTCCATCATAGAGTTTGCCTACAACAATTCTGTCAACAGATCCACTAGAAAATTCCCATTTTAGATTGTTCAAAGTTTTGCTTCTCGTGCTCCCATTGATCTTGTGCTTTTCCCATCCGATATCCATGTTTCTGCTTCTGCTGATACATTTGCACAGTATATTCATGATGTTCATGCCATTATAAGAAGGAAAATTGTATTGAGCAAAGAAACTTATAAGCTTGCTACTGATATACACCATAAACATCATGAGTTTAATGAAGGTGATTATATTATGGTTTGTATGTGTTTCGAAAACGCCGCCGCGGAGGGGCGCTCAAGAAGTCAGATTAGGCATAGTAAATAATGAGGAAGAAATA
>JAYJMB010063139.1:0-25924 GCA_036873735.1 Pouteria campechiana
ACGGCGACAAGTGAGCAATCAGTTCACAAATATTTCCTTCTTTCTCCCATTTGAAAATCCTGAGGCATTTAGAGGTGCAAAAATTATGTTTCAATGATCTCATGCTTGACCGATGATTTCAAAGGTAGTCTGAGAAGAAGATGAGTTCAAGCCATAGTCAGATTCATCCACTTCTACTTCAGGCTAATCGAAAAAAGTATGGGCTTAATTGAATTGAATTTTTCTATAACTTAAAGAGTATTGGTTGGTCTCATCAAAAAAGGGTCCCCATTCGAAGTGCATTTGTATGCATCCCTTAGAAGAAACCTTTCTTAATCAGCCTTCCATTGAAAGATCTAAGCTTTTGTACAATGTCTACCTGCTACATATGCACCCACAACTTCAAACTGTCAAATATCCCAATGGATCATCTTGTTACGTAAGCATCGTTATGTGGCCTTTAGCCATTAGTACACTACCTCCATTTTTTTTTTCTCCTACTAATTTTTTGCCTCAAAAATCACTTTTATGCATGGGAGCCTTAGATTCAAGATCTACAGTCTTGGCAACTTAATTTAATATTTATTTATAAATAAGTGACCACAAATCATTATTGAATTGAAAGCCAAAATATGAAAGCCACACAAAGGAAAACCAAGCAAAAGTGGCAATCATTTTGCATTCAATCTTAAGAAGTTGTATTTAAGTTGAACGTACAGTAGAGAGGACCCCTCTTTCAGATTTTCACTATGACTATGTTGGTAACAAGGAGCACCACTAAAAGAGTTCTTTTATCTCTTTATCTTCTTTTCTCATGACTTGTAACTAGTGTTATGAGAACCAGGCCAATGGCCAGTCGAATTGTTCAGTTCAGGATCCAACTGATCCGACCAGCTGGTTTAACTAAATGAATCGTTTTTTTGAAAAAATTATAAAAAAATAATACAATAAGATTTTAAAATTTATAAACCATAAATATTAATTTAAATATATAGATCTTTTGTTATAATACTATATTACATTAATTTGTTTTTTTATTCTATTAAAAATATTAAAATTAAAAAATAGTATTAAATTTAACTAGCTAGACCGGACCGTCAACTGTTGGATCCGGTCCAGTTCTGGTAAAACTGTCTATAATGTATTAAATGTCTTCAGTGCCCAACAATCCCTTTTTTTCCTCTCTCTCTTCAATCGCTCGTCTTTCCCTTTCTCGAACGACAGTGCATCAAAACTCACTGCAGTATCCACACTCGGATTCATCCGATCTATTAAATAAAACATTCCATTTCCAGAACCAGTGTTTTCGCGTGTGCACTGACCGCACTATTAGTCTAATGATCCGGTCTTGGCTACATCATTTTTGTGTGGCCCACCACATGGACGGTCCTGGCACGCAGATGGCAAGAAACATCAAAAAGCCAAGTAAGCGACAAAACAAAATAAAAATCCCGCGTTGAAACTTGAAAGCACCTATCAGCGCTTTGTATTTCACTGCTACCCAGCAGCAATTTCCACAACAGCGACCTGCAGCAGTCTGGAGACGCTTGTGTGTTCCCGACGCAAGCGACCCTGTGCCGCCACGCTTCCGTCTACCATTCGCAACCGATTCGGTCTCTCTCGTACCTGCTTTCCACCTCTCTGGGCCCCACCTCCCCCCGTCCTCTTACATCCGGGAATGCATGCTATGCTGCCTGTTACCCTTCCCCACGACAGCACCACCCTCCCTGACACAACCTCAAGCAACCAAACCCCACGCCTCTCTCGCCAATTCAAACGAATCAGTCTATTCCGTCCATCCCTCTTTTCTTATTTTTATTTTTATATCTACTATCTGGAATCGAAAATCAGACAACCCCAACATTCATCCAAGAAAAACAATTCAAAAATCGATACAGCCGTTTGATGATTTCCCACATTTTTCGTCTGTGTAATTGGTTTGCTTTCATTGGCATTTTGACATTCTGCGGTGGTTGGACGGAGCGGATTTTTTCCAAACGTCTGTATGGACAGGCGGTCCTACGGCTGTGGCACACATTATCTACGGCGGCGTTGCAAATCTGGAGGCTACTGTGAGAGTTCCTCGTCGCTACTTCCACGCCCCAACCACCGGCGCCAGAGGCGGCCACGTGTCCAGGTGATGGGGCGGTGGGCCCCAATGGTTTTATTCATGAAGACACGTCGAGACGTCAAATCGGATGTCAGCGTATGGAGCGAGAGGTTGACGCCTAACTGACCTCCGGTTAGTCAAAACGCGGTGGTTAACCCGTGTTAGGGTAAACCTGGTCTTTTCAATTACCAAATCACCCTTCCACTTTTCCTTAACGACGTCACCATACCCCCGCTGTTGCTTTGTCTCCACGTCGGTCGCCTGAGCTGGGGTGGAAGTCGGCATCTGGAAATGGTATGGTAGATGCTGGTATCGGGCAGCGTGGTAGACGTCCCGTGGGAAACCCAAGGCTTCAGTCCCACGTGTGCCTTTATCAGTTGGGGTGCAACTGAAGTTACTGGGATTTATTTGAGGTCGATCCTACCTCGATGTTAATCCTTCAACATTTAACAACATTCGAGTAAAATTAATCTCCTATATATTTAAAATTTACATATTCATTATCAAAGTAAAATTCAAAATTTAAATAAAATAATATGTTTATTAAGTAGTTAAATAAAATATAAGTTTACGTAATACTTAATTAGGTTAAAAAAGATTTTCAAAAAGGACATGAAGATGAGGATAAAATTAGGAAGATAAAATCAACTAAAAAAATACATTTGTGCTAAAAATAGAGAAAAAATTATCAAAATAATATGAGATTGGAAGGTTATCTGTGCTTTATAAAATAATATAATATAAATTATGAAAGTAAAAAATATATACTTTTTAATTTTATAACAAATAACATATAATTTAAATAGATTTTAGATTAAATTATCTTAAACGTAAATTAAAATTAGGGTTCGAGTTAATCCTTTAAGACGTTGGATTTGGTTCGGGCGGTTGCACTCCCAATGAATTGTCTCCGATCTTTTGTCGGCCTATTCGTCCTTCCCTCGGTTCATATGCACCGCAAATTGGTACATCGTCGGCTACCGTACCGTTTCTGTTGTAATAATTGTCTTCGTGAAGCAACGGGGAAACGGATAAGGGCGGCTGGGGACGTGTAATGACGGAATTATCCCTGCAGTGAGCTCTTTGTACTTCACTGTCATTTTGGGAGTGCTTTTTAAAAATATATATATTTTAATTTCAATCTTTGGATAAGGGCGGCTGGGAATTTTCCACCGATGGTGGATGGGCGTGCGAGGACTTGCAAAGAGAGCGGATTGACCGCACCGAATTCTAAATGCATGTGCGGTATTCATGTAGCCGTATTAACATGGATTGAGAAAGAATGGAAAGAAATTAAAAAAAGATAATTTATTTTTCAATGATTAAATTAACATATATCTTTATAATAACTCTATTTATTTCCTTTATTATTATTTATTTTGTAACTATTGCCTTTTTTATTTATTTCACTCTTATTTATATTTTGCTAGCACTATTTCTTTTGTTTTATTTTTTAATATTATTTCTTATATTACTGATACTATTTTATATTCTTTTCTATTTCTTTCCAGTTTGACTGACAAAGCTAATTACTCCAGCAATTAAGAGAAGTTGACATCTGTACAGTATAACTCATGCTAGTCGTACTTGGACCATAACACACCGTACCATCCCCGCAGTCAATCTAATTAATTGAATTTTACTATAGAAAAATCTGCGGAGGTATATTTAGCAAAATACATTAATATTAAATGAAATATCAACCCTAGACAGTTCTAATCATCTAACCTGCAAATAGCACGAGGGCTAGGGACACAACGTTGCAATGCCCACATATACTCTTGGAGATAAATCTACTGGGTGCGTAAAAGTAAGCACACCACGTATTCAATCTTAATTAATGTAGATTTATTAACGAAAATAAACAAAAATGATCAAATCCATGCTATTACATGATATTTCTATAATTGTTGATTTATATTTATTTCCTCTAAAAACTTATGATTTAGTGTTAGGTGCTTAATGACTTAAGCTAATGATAAAATTTATGATAGATAATAAAGAAATAGTTTTATAAGGGATAAGGTCAGCTATGATAAAACCTTTTTTTTTTAAAGAAAACTACTATAGAAGCTAAGAAAAAGAAAGAGAGAATTTTAATGCAAAAAACTATTTTCTCATTATGTGATCCATCATGCATCAATCCATTTCAAAATTATTCAGACATTAATTTAGATTTGGTAAAGGTATTATTCTTGAGTAGTCATGTAGACTCTAATTATAACCCATATTCCTCATTGGCATTACTTATAAAGTAGCATAGTAGTTCTCAATGAATTTGCATTAATTACTTTGCAGTGAGCCAAATCATAATTTAGGATAAATTTTCAATTCCAATAATAGATGAACTTTTTAATGAACTGCATTTGACAAGACTTTTCTCAAGTTGGACATTCATTCAAGTTATCATTAGATTAAGATATAACCTAATGAAATACCAAAAATATTTTTTTTTATAGCAAATTCTTCTTCTCTTTGGATTCATTAGGAAAAGAGTGAATTACAAATACACTCTCTTTTATAATTTTTTTAGATTTATGTGGTATTTTAATTATCATAATAATTTTATTTTTTTATCATTATTTATATTTATATTTTTTATTTTTTATTAAAAATTTTAATACTATTGATGTCATTCTTATTATACTTTTTTAATATACCCTGTGTCTAATGTATTCCCTTCTTTGAAAGATAAGCTTCCTCCTCTCTTAATACTAACATTTGCTATTAACGACATTTTTTGAGCTAGAAGAAAACGATCCTCTTATTTTCTTTTACCTTTAAATAGGTGTCTATGCTATGTCATCATAAGCTTTGATATATAAAATTATTCCAATCTTAAGGTCTTATTGGCAAAATTGATAGCAAACGTAAGGGCGTAACAACAAAATTACTTATTTAGAGGGGCCAATTTGTAAATACCCCCGTTCAGAGCATGCTTCAAATGGCGAGACGTCCACCTTCCTTAATTTGTCTCAAGACGGCCACCTTCCTTAATTTGTCTCAAGACGGCCACCTTTCTTAATTTGTCCCAAGACGGCCAACGATTTAACTGAAACCATACTCCAAAGTCCACACTCCAGAAGAAAATCGAGCGCCACTGGTCCATTCCCGTCGAAGCCGCTTATCTAGGAAAGCCAGCTGACACGGAATCTCCGTCCCCAAGGATAACGGCGTCAATACGGTATGATGCAGGGTCATTTCGGTCTTTTCACCCATTTTCATTGTTTGTTTCAAAATTTATTTTCAAAGCTTTCTATAAAAAATACGGGAAAAGTCGGTTTAGCAGCTTCTAAGGGAGCGACAGAGGTACAGATGGAGTCTCGCGTGGAAGAGAAAAAACGGATTCTTTTTTGGGTTTTGGAGAATAACCGAGTTATGTATTTGTAAGCGTAGTGAGATCGGCGGTAGGAATTTGGTGGAGGACAGTGAAGTTTTAAAGAAGAAGAGTGAGTGAAAGATAATTTTTAGGGTTTTTTTGGTTCCACTGATTTCAGTAGGTATCCTTTCCATTCCTTGTTTCTGACCTTTCATTTGGTAGGATTTCGTTTCAAGTTGGAAGATTCTGTTGTTGTTTGGGGATCACTTAATAAGATTGTTCCCTTCCCTGGCATCACTTCTCTGATTGGATCCTTGAATTCGAATCTGTGATGTGGCTTAGTCTGTCTCTGTTTTTTGTCAGGGAAATATTTTTCTCTTATTTTCTTTTAACCATTTGATAGGTAGGGTTTGGTACTTCTTGTAGCCCTTACTTTGGGGAAGCGCCACATTTTCTTGAATTTTATATGAGATTCGGTTGATTGTGTGGTTTTATTAATTAGAAAGATTGAAAGTTTGAAGGGTTTTGAGTTTTCTTGTTGCTTCGAGGCCTGTTGGGATGTCTGTGAAAAGTGAGCAGGGGAGACATGTTCTTCACCACTTGCAATATGTGGCCGAAGGAGCGCTCGTACACCTCCACCGTCAAATTGGCAAGCAGAATGGATAAGCTTTGTTTCCACTACATTATAGGCACTGTTGTGGATTTGACAGATATTTAAGCACTCCCTTAGGGAAAGGATGGAGTAGTGGAGATGAATTTTCTATTTCATCTATCTTTTTTACTCCTGCATTTTCTTTTTGGTGATTTGGATTTATTTTGTTGTGTTGGTTCGAGGTTATTTCTCAATTTGGATCCTTTTTAATTGAAGAATCTGACAAACATATTGATTTTGAAGCGGTCTATGTTTTTATCTATGGTTTTTCTCCCTGCTTGGTGATATCATCTTTCCTTACTAATGATTTATTCATCAGTAATGGGTGCATCTGATCTTGGTTGATTCAGGACTTCTTCGCATAGTAATTAGGGAGGGCATATAGAGTTAGCAGGACGTTCTTGGGAAGCATGCACTCAAAGCCAGAGAATGGACACCCAGTAGAACCTGATACGCAAGCTGTCTCACCAGCAACAGTTGGTTCTCATCCATGGTGGCGGGGAATTGGATATGGCGTTGTCCCTCCAGCTGTTTTACCAGACAATTTACCAAAGCCAACTTCGCTTGAAGCCCGTGATGGATCTGTGGAAACCAGAGCTGCACCAGCATCAGCAGGTGATCGGGCAGACGAGGGAGCCCGAGTTAGTAAAGAAATGCAAACTATGACTACTAAATCAGGTTGTTCCTTAGACTCTGATCTTTCCTTGGTCCCTTGTCTTGGACTGCTTGGTTATTCAATATAGTGGCTGGCAAGCTCCAGATTCATGTTTTGGTGTCATTTTACTTGCTTGTTCAGATGCATTTGAATGGTGAGAAATGTAAACGGAAATGAAAATAGGATTTGATTATAAGTGATTTCAGTCACAAAGAGAATCTAGATAAAAAAAAAAAGAAAGAAAGAAAGAAAGATAGGGTGATGATAAAAAATATTGGGGTGATGACAAGAAAACAGGGAACAATAGGGAAAATTAGGGTTGTTAAGAGTGGGTGGAGTTAAGTAAAAGTTATAGCAATTTATTGTTTGCATTTGCACTGCATTTACATCGGTCTTTCTCTCTATCCAAACACGCCCATAGCTAGTAGTTTAGGATGGAAAAGAGAAAGCTAGTCTTGGCTATAGTGTCATATCATTATTGGGTCAAAAGGTGAGTTTTGGAAATTGATAGTTGAAAAACTATAAAGATGGTGATGAAATGCTTGATAATTTTGTGAAATGGATATGGCATTGTCCCTCCAGCTGTTTCACCGGACAATTTACCAAAGCTAACTTCACTCGACACCCATGGTGGATCTGTGGAAACCAGAGCTGCTTGAGCATCAGCTGGTGATCAGGCAGATGAGGGGGGCAGAGTTAGTAAAAAAGTGCTAACTATGACTACTCAATCAGGTTATTCCTTAGACTCTGACCTTTCCTTGGTCACTTGCCTTGGACTGGTTAGTTGGTTATTTAGTACAGTGGCTGGCAAGCTCCAGATTCATGTTCTGTTGTTGTTTTACTCTCTTGTTCAGGCTCATTTGAAGAGTGCGACATGTAAAGGGAAATGAGAATAGGATTGATTATGAGTGATGTCAGCCACAAAGTGAATGATGATAAAAAGGATAGGGTGATGATAAGAAATATAGGCAGGGATAGAGAAAATTAAGGTTGTTAGGGGTAGGTGGAGTTAAGTAAATGTTATAGCAATTTATTGTTTGCATTTGCACTGTATTTGCATGAATATTTCACTCTATCCAAACTCACCCATAATTAGTAGTTCAGGAGGGAAACGAGAAAGCTAGTCTTGGATATAGTGTGGTATCATCATCAGATCACAAAGGTGAGTTTTGGAAATTGATAGCTGAGAGACTATAAAGATGGGGATGAAATGCTTGATAATTTTATGGAATAATTGTTTTATCAAGATGATTGTTAATGAAACATGCCATAAGAAAATTTTGGAGAACTAAAGTACCACAAATAGAAACATGTCACTACAACCACTACATTATGGCCCTTGAGCTAGAAGTAGTTTTCTTACTATAGAACTTCTCCACTTTCACCTTTCAATTTATTTCTAGTAACCTTTTATTGCTTACTTTTATCTTTGAAGTCAGTAAAATAGGAACTTGAAATTGTGTTCTTGTTTTCTGTGAACAGGCCTTTTAAATATATTATGGACAATGTAAGCAAATATAATGTTTATTTCGTAATGTAATGGCATTCTCATATGAAGGCTTCTTATGCTCATCTGTTGGTTCTGTCATTTTTGGATGATTTTCTACACAATTTCATTCAAAAGGTTACAGTTTAAGCTGCATATGGTGCCCCTGATTAACTGCACTATAGGCCTCAAATTAACATAGACATTCCTTATTCGCTGAACTTACAGATGTCCATGCATAGCTAATCGGTTTTCAGTTTCTCCATTGAAAATGGTTGATTTGAATGCTGACATGTGTTGGCTGATTGCTTCATAGGATGTTTAATGTTGCAGGAAGCTATCTTATTGTTTTGAAGTAGAAAATTGTTCATGTCATATTTGTTTATGCTATGTCTTTTTGAACTAAGTTGAATGCCTTAAAACATATCTGGCAAAATTAATATTTCACTCTCGTCCTCGAGCATCAATTGTCACAGCTTAGGGAATGCATAATCAACCTCCTTTGTTTCCTTATCCCGGTGTCATGTTTGCTCTGCTTTCGCTCTTTTTCTTGGAGCTATGCATACATTATTTTTCCATGATTGGTTCCAGTGATTATGATGCAGCCAGATGTTACATGTTCTCATGCATTAGTGTTTAAGTTACGGGTTTTTTTTCCCATACTGCCCCTGCAAATTTTTCGTTGTTTGCAATTTTTACCCCATAATTATGGGTTTGCATATTGAATCTGAAAATAAAAATAATTGGCATATTTGCTGCCTAATGCTAACATATATGGCTTGTTGTCCCATCTTTTAATGGAAAGTGGTACAATTTTTTTAAAGACAAAAATACCCTTCAATCCATAGAAAGGATGAATTTTTGGGGCGTCCTCCTTTAGAAATGATACCAATATATTTAGCATATTTCTACAATATCTGAGCCATACATTAAATATCACCATTTTATCATTTTCTTCATGAAGAATTTTTATTGAATTTTTTTTTTAAATGAATAAGAATCTTTGATATCATTACTTTTAAGAGGAAAGGCATTTTGATAAAACGGAATGAATTTAAATGTCAGATTTTCAATTTGTAATTTACGTTTGACACATTTTCATGATGATCTAAGCCATGTGTCAAATGTCATCTTCCACTACTTTCTTTATATAGAATTTTTTGTTGATATTTTGTAGTTTAAAATAAATTAAAAACTAAAGTTTTATTAAATAAAGGGGTGTTTTCATTTAAATGGTAGGGTGAAAATACTAAATCTTCTATTCTTTCCAATCACATTAGAGTGCACAAGATGGAAATCTAAATCATCCAATGGATCCAAGATCAATCAAACAAGCCATCTGATCCATGTTGGGCATGGAGCATCTCCTTTACAAACCTTCTCATTGAAGACAGTGTCAATGGTGGCAAGCAATTGCCCAAAAACTGCCACATTTCCATTACCCGTCTCCATCTTCTTTTAACATTACAGTGATAGCTTTCACAAGAGGTGGAATCGAAAGAGGTAGAATCACAAAATCTAGTGCTTTTGCCAAACTGGAGTAGGCTTAAGGCCAATAGTGGAATGACGACTGTAGTAGCAACTAGGGACATTTGGCCAATTGAGATGGAGAGGGTGGCCAAGGAGATTGAGGATCTCATCATGGTTCATTCGAGCATGGGTGAACGATTTCATTGAAATGATTCATTCAATCTTGGCAATTGCAATGAAGTTGAAGACCAAATGAGTTTGGGTATGTGCATCTTTCATATCCAACAGGGCAATGAGGTAGATAATGGTGGGCTTTGAGTCTTCTAATATTTGGATTATGTTAGAAAGATGAGCTGAATTGCGAATCTAAATACAGCAGATGATTAGCAACAAAGGAGTAGTTGATTTGGTTCCATGGGCAATGGTGGGTTCTATGGTGCAGATTACATTAGATAGTAGTAATGGCTAACTATTGAAGATGGAAGCAGTTCCTTTGTTATTTCTAAATCAAAGATGATACCTGAAACCGTTAAGCAGTTGAGATGGCAATGGTGGTGGATGGCAGTGATGAAGAGATGATCAATATAGAGAGGGGAGGGATGGAAGGCAATGATAACAATGGTAGGTGGGTGGCACTGTGGGTTTGGATTAGTGTTCGTATTTTCAAAATTTTCGGTTGAAATTTGGCTGAAATTTCTGTTTTTGGACCTTGGTGAAATGTTTTTACCATAGAAATGCAAAAAATTCCCCCATTAGGAGAAAATTTTGAAATTCCCCCCCAAAATTTGAAAATTCTCTAATTTCTCACTGATATTTCAAAAATTTTCTACTTTCTTGCCAAAAATTTCGATAAGAAATTGAAATAAAAGCCCAAACACCCCAAAACCTAATTGCAAACCACATTCCAGCGGCCCCTTTTCTGATTTCGGAAACCCATTTCCCCATTTTGGCAAACCAAAACAAGTTTTACACAATCCAGTTGAAGATTTGGGAAGTTGTTAGCGTCCTCGTCCTCGATTTTCAAGCTGAAATCAATTTTTTAGCTTCAAAATAAAAAACGGAACCTTTGAAATCCATTTCTGAAGGGATTTAGATAGGAATCAGGGCTTAAAATCATGAGGGGGAGAAGCCACTTACCTTTCTTCCGTCGACAACCACTAATTTTCGCATTTCCCCTTTTGAATCCACCACATCTGGAAGCAAATCCTTGGTGGAGTCTTCGAATCTCACTTCCAAATAAAAGCCCTCAACAATCAACGCCGAAAATTGCCTTCCGTCCCTCCGATCGAGCCTGCCTTTGTCCATGAGGGATGAAACGCAGCCCCTATGTTGAAAACCCACTTTTCTAGCCACGTTACACATCCTAGCAGCTTTGAAATTCCAAAATAGATTCGGTTTCTATTTTTTTATTTTTTCGTGGAAAATAAATCTGTTATATTAATAATCATTATTTATAACCATTTATTAATTTTTTTATAGATTATTCATTCTATGAATTAAAATAAATTATATATTGAGTTTATTATTTAAACAACCTCTAAAATATATGAAAAATGATTTTCTAAAAAATTGTTTGATTTAAATAATATAAATATCAATTAACAGTAATAATAAATAATTAATTATGTTTTCATTTGTCATATAATTATTTGTAAATTTATCTTTTAATGTTTGCATTTATATTTTTGTAATTTATGAAGAAAATAATGTATATTATAATTTTTAGAAATAAATTGTAGACATACATGCATAAATTTTTTTAGTATAAAAAATATAGTTTCTTGTTGAAATTATTTTATGTACTAGTGTTATAATTAATCATTCCACAACATTGTTATTTTTGTTTATAGGTTCAATATATTGAGCTCAAGTATCGAAAAAGCAGTAAAAATGAGCTGTAGGATATTCCTTTATGTTATATATATTGATATTTAAAGTGATGTTTTTTGTTCTAAATATGAATTCAGATTTATCATGATTTATTATGAAGTTTTATTGAAGATTTTCTAATTTTTCTGCATTTAAAATCTTTTTTTATATTTTACTGAAATAGTTTGGCGAAATATTTGAAAATTTTTCTGAAATTAGCAAAATTTTTTCCTTTTAAGCTTAGCGAAATTTCCCTTTTCAGCTAAATTGCGAGCACTGATTTGGATAAACAACAATGGTAAAGATGGAGAATATCATGGGTATTTTAGTCATTTGATGATGACACTTAAGGATGTCATCACATTATCTTGCAATAGAGGCCTATTTGCAATTTCCTTTCAACTTTAGGGTTTGATCTTCTAATCTGATACTTAAGGGGGCAAATATGCAAACAAGGAAAACTTGAGGGTGCAATATCCAAATTTAAATTACTAAAATACTCCTACCTTGGTGACATAAACATTGCATGATCGATATAGTCATGCAACCGTTGTTTCACTATTTTACTGTAGGTTACCAGATGATTAAGCAGATCATCCGTTATATTCATATGAAAGACAGAAGTAATTTTGTGTGCTCCATCCTCTGGAATTTTTATTGAGCTCTTTTGCTGAATGTAAAGAAAAGTTACAAGTCTTTGTGCTTATCTAAACTAATGGTTGTCAGCTTAGATGATAATGATCAGGGTGATGGGGGGTTCCTGGTTAGGCTATGCTTGCTTGTTCATTAAGCCATTTTGCCGTTTGACTATGTCTCTAGTATCTCCTAGTAGGTTGATCCTTACCTCTGATTTGCTAGCCTGCAAAGGGATGCATTTAGAAATGTCGCAACGGCCAATAATGATTGGAAAAAGGTACCAAGGGTTGCGGGAACTATTTAAATGAATTTGTGGAATATTTCTTCAAAACAATTGTCTAACACAAATGAATTTTGGGGTATGGCGACACTAACAGAGGCTTTCTTCTCGTCACAGATGGAAGTCAAGGGCATGAACGGCTGCAGCCCCACCATACCACATCAACAATTCCAACTGGAATGACCGAGTATGGTGTACCACGCACCCAGTTGGAACTTGGCCATTCAGTTGTACTCTCTCTCTCTCTCTCTCATGTGCGGACACAATCATTTCAGTGGATGTAGTCTCAAGCAGTTTTTTTTTTGTCCTTTTTCTGAATTTTCTGCAGGCTTATCCATATTCTGATCCTTACTATGGTGGAATTATGGCTGCTTATGGAACACAGGCTCTGGTGAGTAACTTATGGCTAGTACGGAAAGAAAAAAGAGGAAATTAGCAATTATTGTTTTCGTTTTTGTTATTTTGATGGAGAATGCATTGTAATAGCAATGTTTCCTTTTTTAAAATGAAAATTCCTGCAGAAGTGCATGAGCATATACAGTATCTAAACTGAGTATATCACATAGAAATTAGAAAGAAGACTTTGTTTATTGCTGCCATATTGTTTTTTCATTCACAAAGTATTAGGTAGAATATTTTGTTGCATTAGAAAGGACCAGGAAATTAGTATGGAATGCAGAACATTAAGCTGATTTGTTAGTTTAAGTTGTGTGGTCTTACTTCAGGACAGCCTCTATGCTGGCATTCTCTCATCATGGTCTTGTGAGTGAGAGACCACATGTCTGTGTTGACAATTTCTTTTTATTTTATTTACTTCAATTGCTTGATGTTAGACGTGTACTATGTGTACTGACCTCATAAGCTATGTCAGGTACATCCTCATATGATTGGAATGCATCATCCCCGCATGCCTTTGCCCCTGGAAATGGCAGAGGAGCCTGTTTATGTGAATGCCAAGCAATATCATGGCATTCTGAGGCGAAGACAGTCGCGGGCAAAGGCTGAATTGGAAAAGAAATTAATAAAAGTTAGAAAGGTAGATGTTAATGCCTTGAACTGCTCTTTTGCAATTATATGGGTGAGCTTGGATAGTGTGTATGGAAAGGGAAATGACATATAAATGATGTAAATGGGATAGAGAGTGACATCAAAGACAATATAGATAGATGGTAATGACAGGAAATATTGATAATGATGAAGAAAAAGTAGGATTGCTAGGAATATGTGAGGTAGGTAAATGTCACAACAATTTATTTTTAAAATTTTATTGCATTTACTGGGCCATTTCACTTTAGCCAAACACTCTGTTTTCTTGGTATAGCAGATTGTCAATTGCATGGTGCTAGTTCATGGTGAACATTTAATCTATAGCATTTATTTTATATTGGGTTGACATTATCACAGCAAAATTGATTGGTCATCACCATATTGATTTGAAGTGACTGCCATGCCTTTATACTTAAGGTATGAAGCCAAAAGTCCACCATATTGTGTTTGCACATAACATCTTTTATCTTCCCACTGCCATTTTGGGCAAGGTGCTCTCTTCCCATTGCCCAACCTGCTTACCTGAATGAAGTTAAACCAACCTGGCATTTCATGCATAAAACTCTACACTCTAGCCTATGTCCAGTTGAACTGTCTTGCGCACTCTTGTTGTTACTATTGTTCTCATGTAATGTGGTTATGCATGTATTACAATAATAAAACTAATTTAAACAGATAAATAAAACATGACCAGGTTGCATCTTGTCTCCTCTTGACTCTACTGGAGCCCCACTCAAACCCCTTCTTTTTTTCTTGGTAAACATCACATAGCCCCACATTCATTTAAATCCCAGGCTTTTAAATCACTTACATTAATGTCAACTAAATCCCAGGCTTTTAAATCACTTACATTAATGTCAACTACGGAGGTATCCATGCAGTGACCTAAACCTTGGTTTAGGTGGAGGACATCCAGCCTGTCCCAAGCAGTTAAGTTTGGGAGCTTAGGTTGGGTTACCCAGGACTGGCTAGAGCCAACTCAAGTTGCATTTCTATGGAATTTTTAATCAATTATTATCAGAACAATGCAATTTGTGCAACCGAATTATTTGGGTCAGGCACTGCCTAATTTTATTCTGTTCTGTCAAGAACTCCATAAATCCCAGAGGCATCTATTACCTGCTGAAAAATATAAGATCATCTCAGTATGTAATCTAGGTCTTGGCTTCAGCGTATGTCATTCTGGCTTACTTTGCTTTGCATTCCCAACTTTCTTAGGCATGCATGTAGGTGGGTATGCAAATATTGCAGGTTTTTGTGCACATGCTTGTTCGTTTTGCTCTTGAGTTGCCTAGCTGCATATTTATTCATCTGTGGTTTATTGTGGTCCTTTGCTGCCTGTAACCTCTGGGCCTTTCCATATTTGCCTTTTGGAAAATTCTAATTGCCACTTTAGCCTTCTTAGGGATAAATTCTGATGCATTTCCTTCCCCATTGACCACTGGTCTGCAAGCAACTTACACAATTTTTTGTGAGCACTTTCCTCAAATGGTTGATTGTAATGAATTTCTTCCCCTCTAGCCAACTTAAAGCTAACCATCGACCTTCCCCAACAACATTCACATCGTGTATTAAGTAATCATTGGTGTTATTGTGGTGCAATAATTTCCACGTTTTCAATAACTCAGAATTGATGGACAATTGGCAATGTTAATGGGTTTTCTCGCTGGGTATTTGCAAAGCTAGGTTTCAGATTGCCCCCATGACTCGGCACTCAAAAGACATTAATTTATTAGGCATGATGATGAGCGGTGTAGTTTAGTATGTAGCCCAGCATGATGATGAGAAGAGTATAGTTGTGTGACTATAATGCAATAAAAGCAGATGCAAAAAACTGCAGAATTTTCTTTGTGATTGATGATCTTACTTTTTCTGCTGCCTTTCCACAGCCATACCTCCATGAATCTCGTCACCGGCATGCACTGAGGCGGGCAAGGGGCAATGGAGGCCGTTTCCTCAACACAAAGAAGCTTGAAAATAATGCCACCAACCCTGCTTCTGAGACAGAGACATGTCCAGGTGCACCTGCTCCTACACAACCAGAAAGCTCATCTGGCTCTGAGCCCATGCGTTCTGATGGAACCCGAGGCTCTTCCATCATTCAGCAAGTAGTTAAGGAGCCCCCTATGCAAAGCATGCATGATCAGCACCCTTTATCTAATGGTAATGGCATCTACCAACAACATTCGGCCTTCCCAATGTCAACTTTCCATGCCTTGCCAGGCGAGAGAGGGGAAGAAGGAGACTGTTCTGTGCGGCAGCGGAGTGGCATCCTGGTGAGCCAGGCCCCACACAGGGCCCTCACCATTAAGTAAGACCCCCCATTTCATGTTGTGGGGGGGGTGGGTGGGTGTCGGCTGAAGGTGTTTCCAGCATAGCTTACCAGCAGTCATGGTATTGGATTTTTTTGTTGTTGTTTCCATCAGCAATGTGCTCACAAGCATGTCTTGTAGGTGTCTGTTGGGAGCCTTCCCTCACATGTGGCACCCAATGAGGTAGGCGGAGAGGCTGGAGGCACGAGCCCACTGACAACCAGAGAGGGAAGCCCCTGGTGATTGGGCATTTCTAAAGGCAATTCATTCTTGGCTTGGTTGGTTTTTTTGTGAAGGAAGAGAGGGCAGAGAGGGACCAAGGGGTTAGATTCTGTGTGGGTTTATGAAGTCTGCCAAACATTTCGTTCTCCTGTTGCCATCTCTTCCTCTCCTGTATAAAGAAACTCATGAATATGTCACTGTACTAGAATTAAGATATGCTTTAAAAGACGGAACCAGTGAGAACATGTCATTTTCCCTTTTATTGGTGTGTTTAGGGATCTGAAAAATCTGTTCTTTCTTATCCAGGTATGCAATGGATTTTTGACTTCTGCGACAGCCGTCAGATTCTTTTTTGAATAATTACCACTCTCTTCCTTTCCAATGTGACAGTTTTTTCTATCTGCTTGCGAGGAATGGTATGACCCTTAAACATGGGTTACATTTGAGCCCATCGCTGTAGCGTTGGTGGGACATCTGCTATGGCAGACATACAGGACGAGGCTAATAGCCTAATACGTGTTTCTCGGTCGAAATCTCGAGAGAGAGGATGTGGGAAGAGGGTGTCATTAATGGTGTTTTGTCTGCTGTTGCAGAGGAGGCAGAAAAGCAGAAATGGCCCAAGAAAATGAGAGAGGAGTCTCAAAGGCATCGGGTGTGTCGTGCTAGAAGATTCTAGTCCTTTTATGCACGTGGTCGGGTGGGAAAGATTAGCAACTGAGGGGAGCGTGGCCTGCTGCGGAAGTGAAGTCCTAGCAGCTTAGAATAGCCTAGAATGACATTCATGATTGATTGTCGCTGTCTTAGTAGCCAAGATTGCCTCAAACTGCCATTATCAGAGAATCAGAAAGTATTTGGCCATTTGGGGTACGCGTATCTGTCATGTACAGTGTACATCAGCACTATTTAGCGCATGGAGCTGGAAGACGTTCAAGCATGGGCATGGCTCCTGCGCCTCGAGTTGCAAAGCAAATGGAGAAACAATTACATGTTGAATCAATCTTGGTCCAGAAATCCTCTGGATTGAGTTCATACCAACACCCGGCTGGATGTGGATGGTCAAATGGTTCAGGGATCGGTTGCAATGGAAATGGAAAGCAATGAAAGAAGATTTGAGTGGAAAATCCTTTTCTAGGGAACCACATGATGCAACAGTGGCATCCTAATTGAATCATATATCATATTAGATACTTTGGCGTCAAAGGAAGCTACACATTTCATTGAATTGAAAAACCCAATCATCAATAGAATTCTGAACCAATGAAGGGAAAAATGAAGAAAAATACAGATGAACTGACCCACACTCCCCCAACTGAGAAAATGCTCGTCATGGTTGCCAGCGGGAAAAAAGAAATGCAAGGCCAAAAGCCCATGGTTTCAGTCCGTGCTCAGAGATACAGAATGGCAAATTTGTCCCCTCCGATTCTCTCCATAGTTAATAAAAAATAGAGGAACAGAATCAGTAGTTCCACCGTCTCAATATTGAATTACGCAGCATTTCCCAGTTGTTTGATCCCATTAAGACCACCAGCTGCAAGTGAGTCTATGGCATGTATGTTTAACCCTCTTGTCCGGCCTGGTGCACCTCCTTCAAGTGAAGATACATCAATCATGAATCTGCTTTGACCAAGCAAAAATGAAAGAACAAGCATAAGCACTGTAGCCGCAAACGCGATTTCATAAGATTGCAATGAGCACTGTAGCCACAAACGCGATTTCATAAGGGTGCACTTTGGTGCCATGCTGGAATCAATCGCCGTCATTTAGTCCAAATCAGAAGCAAAGTGGAATTCCACACATTACCAGTTCCGTTGCAATTTGAGGTCCCTTGCACTCATTATTGATGATGATGTGCGTGTCAATCCACTTTGTCTATTTAGTCCTATTGAGTGAGCAGTATAACTCCAGCTAAATTGAACTCAACCAAACACAGCCTAAAATTCAGAATAAGCGAACTTACAAGCCATTCATAGCTTTTCCAGTGCCACAGTGAATTAGAATCTGCTGACCCATTTCCGAAGCCAATTGAACCGTTGCCAGTTCAATTTTCTCAGTATCTTGAGACGGGGGTTCAGCGCTTCCTTCGAGGCCCAGGATTTTCTGCATTGAGGCACTTGCATCAGATTGATGTTTGAATTCAAGTGTAACACAACCAAATGGTGTGACAAGTAAGAAATAAATTCCATATGGATAAGCATAACCACCTTGAGTTCAGCATAACATGTCTCGAGATTGTCATTCACCAGGATATGATCAAAAAGCTGCGATGCCTTTCCTTGCTCCAGTTCAACTTCGGCATTTCTTAGGCGTTTTTGGACCTGTTCTTCTGTCTCAGTTCCCCTGCACAGAATCACCATCACATATGATATAATTCTACCAACCAAACAAAGAGTTCCATGAGAGAGGTAAAACGTAGATTTTGAGCTTCTAGTTTACCGTGCACGAAGGCGCTTCTCAAGCTCATCAAAAGATGGTGGGCATATAAAGATGGAAACTACTTCTAGAGAGCTAGCTTTCACAGATTTAGCACCTTGAACATCAATGTCGAGGATGCACCTCTATAGATGGAGGACAGAAAAGGGAAAAGACAATGCATTCAATTAATGCAATCCAACTCCAGTGACACACAATAAAATTATTAACAGACAAATACAAAGTTTTACCTTTCCCATATCTGTTACTGTCTCAACTGCTTCGATGCTTGTCCCATAGAGGTTTCCATGAACATGAGCAAATTCTAGGAACTTTCCATCCCTTATATCTTGTTCCATTAGGCTACGTTCCGTGAAGTGGTAGTGAATCCCATTCTTCTCCTTCTCCCTTGGTGCTCGTGTTGTGTGACTCACTGAGAACCCAAAGGTGGATGGGAACTCCTCCATGAGTTTGGTTATTAGAGTGCCCTTACCCACTCCAGATGGACCACTAATAACTACTGGCTTGGGACCATTACCTCTCACTCCCTTGCTCCATGCAATAACCTCAGTGTTTAGTATCTTCTTCTGCTCTTTTACAAATGTAGTGTCCACCTATCGACAACCAAAAATAAGTGAAAGAAGGTAAGCATAAAAGCAATTAAATCAAATTCCTCGATAAAGGTGCACCAAAGGCCAGTTTGATTGACTGTTCTAAGTTGGTCTATGCACACCAACATTCATCTTTCCTAATAAGAAGCATCTAAAACTTTAAGCAGCACTTGTTTGGATTCATCAAAGTTGCAATTGCCTGACCAGGCAGTGGCTACTTTCTAATTCGTTAAGATGACCAAACCTGAATTACGATACCATCACTTTCAAGCAAAATACTGCAAGAAATGGTATTTGCAATCCAAAGGTACCCACGAATGGAAGTGTCCTATCCCATGACAGCCTCTTTCCATCAATTGAATTGAAAATCTACCAAACAACTTGTTGCAGGTTCATGTGTATAGTAGACAATCACAGACCAGCTACAGCAAACATCTAAGGGGGAAATAGAATGATCACCACAGAGACTGCTACTACACTTCCAATGATGCATTCATTTGGAAACTTAAATTAAAATACCCACGAAGCAATTTGCTTGAGTTCATACCTCAAGGAACCAGGCACAGTCATCAGGTGTGGAATCCCTCTTGAGAACAAGTATTCTATCCTTATTTAGAAGGACAGCCGAATGGCCTTCACAACTTGAAGGTTTTGTCCCCAACACCTTTGGAAAAACCCTACCAATTGCACGATGGATAGAAAAAAGGGAGCCAAAAAAAAAAAAAGAAAAAAAAGAAAAAATCCGATCCTTATTAAAAAAAAAAATTGCAGATATGCAAAGCAGAGATCCACAGCCCTACCATATTCCTGTTGACTTGTCAAAAATTTGGACACCGATAGATAACATATCTCCATCTTCACATCCTCCAATCACGTACTGAACAATTGCAACCATCATTTAGAAAGATGATGCACAAATGAAATATATAATAACATTGAAATATGCATAAGAAGATTGAATATCACAGTCATTGATCTAGTTCACTCACTGTCTTGTCACCAAGTATGGTAGTTGTGTGGCAGCTCCCAGATTCCGAATCAGATCCAACAGGAGAAACAGCTGGCAACCCATCAACGAAGAAACCATGCACTTCTCCCTGACGAACAAATGGAAATCCGTAAGCAGAAAGATAACTTTTTTTCTTTCAAGATAACGTCCTTCATCAACAGAATCAAAGCCAAATTCAATCGGAAAGACAAATCAAAATCTTACCATTCGGAAAGCCCGCCTCCCAAGTCAGGCTTCTAACCTGAAGAGCAACATGTAAAAGTGGGGAGGGTAAGAAAATCGAACGAACCAAGATTTCAATCAATCTAACATAGAATAGTAACAAAATATGAAAAATGAGAGGATGGAAAGAGAACCACCCCCACCCCCACTCCCACCCCAAGATTTCAAATATGAAAGACCGGAGCAAAATAACAACAGAAGCAACAGTTTCTCATCTAATGTACTCTTCTTCTCCGGATTCTCATCTTGCAAACAAATCATGCACAGAAAAATCCATCAATAAAACCAACAATCCCATTAAAATACAAAAGGAAAAGAAAAGAAAAAACATCTTGCAGAGAGAGAGAGAGAGAGAGAGAGCTAAACCTGGGAAGCTTTGGGATCGTCGGATCTGATAAATGCCTTGAGCGGAAATCAACGAGACACCGAAAAACACGTAATGGTACGCACTCTTTGAGGAGCAAAGGCCCGATTATCCGGCCTTTCACCAAAGATAGCAACTTTCTTGGTTAAATGGCGCCGATGGATGGCAGAAAAGCGAGATTTTGTGTGGGCTTTGATGAAA
The DNA here is from genome assembly GCA_036873735.1 of Pouteria campechiana. Lineage (NCBI taxonomy): Eukaryota > Viridiplantae > Streptophyta > Magnoliopsida > Ericales > Sapotaceae > Pouteria > Pouteria campechiana. The sequence continues at coordinate 20,854 of JAYJMB010063139.1, forward strand.
TTAGATTGGGCGGGCGAAGATCACAAGGAGCTAGAACAGAAAAAGGGGGGAAATCTAGCCGCTCGTTTTCGTCTGCTTGTCGCGCGGCCTTGCCTTTTATAGGAAGCCTCTTGCTCTCCGTCATACCCGATATTTAGTAAAAAGCGCCGTGAGCGAGTCGGCGACCACCGAGTCGAGATCCTCCGATGCGGCAGCACCCGTGTTTTTTTTTTTTTTTTTCCTTTTTTCTTTCTTTAAATTGAAGAATGCCACGTCATTAACAAATTACATTATAGATTATTTATGAAATAGAAAATAAAATATTACCAAAATTATAAGTGCCTGCAAATTGTAAGTGATATAATAATATGTCCTGGGGATGCCTAGGCACCGATTGAAAATTCAAGGAAAATTGAACTATCATAATATTTAATATTATTTATTTTTATATATAATTAGTTTAAAAAATTAAAAATATTTATCATGTATTTTTTAATTTTAAGTGAATAAGACTTAAAATTATTGTTTTCTTAAGATTTATCATGTTCAAAAATTAAATAATTCCAAATTATTTTATTTTAAATTATTATATTATATTTAATTAACAGATTAGATCATACCTATAAATTATGAAATATCAAAAAATGGGACTATATTAATTTTATGACTTAGATCATATCGTGATCATAAATTTGGTAGAGAGATTTTTTACAATTTTTATTATTTGTAAAGTTATTCAAATCCATTCATAGACATAAACTGTAGTAAATATTTTTAACTTTTAATTCTTTATAAGGTTGTTCAAATCTACTAATTCAACATAAATTTTATTAATTATTTCAAATTAAATATTTTAATACAATTTAATTGTTATATGCGTACATCATAAGAAAATAGTGATTTTTGGTCTTTATTTAATTAAAAAATGAAAAATACAATCATAGTATATGTAGTCATCATTTTAGTTAATTACCTGTACATAGTATTATCTAAAAAAATTAAAAATGAAATTTATTCTATAAATAATTATATCATAATTGTATTTTTCTATTTCTTAATAAAAATAAACTAATCATATGAATTATATTCTTTTATTTCTTAAGTAAATAAAGCTCTAAAATTACTATTTTTATAAGAAATTGTTAAATTGTACTAAAATACTCAATTTCAAATAAAAACTACGCTTTTGTTTGATTTGTGCCCAAACTACTCTCCAATAGATAAAGATTTTAGAAGACAAAGGAAACCCCAGAGGGGCACTAAGGTTGGTTACCCGTTGTCTTATTCCTCTACGAGCTTCGAGCTTCTGCTTTACTCTTAGTGCTTTGCGGAATTAGACGGTGGGGTTTTACGTGGCTAATTTGACTGCTTAAATATTTATTTTATGTTATGATTATTTAATAAATTTATAATAAATAAATAAATTTCAACATTCATATAAAAAATTAAAAATTAAAAATATTAATGAGCAGGTCGCAGTTATAAAAATTTTAAATATCCAGACTCGCCGAGACCTTCCGCCTGACAGACGGCAGGCGTTCGCGTCGCGTGGACTGGGTCAACCAGCAAAAGCATCGTTGCCGCGCCGCACCGACGAATATGCCGCCCAATGCTGCTCTCGAGCGAAGTGTTCGCGCAGGTGTGTGGCACGTTCCTGGTTTCCCCCAACCTGAACAAATTATGCAAAAAAAGATAATTTTTTTATTGTTTCATGTAAAAATATTTCTATCTTAATAATTTTTATTTTTTTATCATTATATGTATTTATTTTATTTTTATTTCCTTTCCATAAAACAAGCTTATGTATCTTGTATTCTGTAAGGCCTAGTAGGCGAAAAATGAAATGGGCTCAAGATAGTCCATATATTTATATACTTAAGTTTGAGTTAGGAGTTCAGTGGAGAAATTCTAAGACTAAGACAAGGGAGTCATTGTGTAAATCTTAAGATTTTTTCAAGCAGCAAAGAGAAAAGGTTATTAGAGTATGTTGATTGGGGATGTGTGTAAAGCATTCTTTGAGATTGGTATGAGACATCTTTAGTATATTTCTGTAACTTGTACTTTTACAATGAATTGATTAAAAGGTTTTTCGATGGTTTTTATCTTTTGGGTTAAAGGATTTTCCCCTAATTTTTCCTTTCTTGTGTGTGATTGTTGATGTCTTTGATCTGTGCATGTATGGTCTTATGTTTATGATCATAATCCTAAAATTGGTAACGAAGCTTTCGGAACAAATATAACCTTGAAATGATACTTTTAATATTGAAAGGCAAACCAAATTCATTAATAGCAGGGTGCAACTTAAGTCCAATTAGACTATCCTTAATTCTATTTTTTAAAATTTTAAACTAATATAATTTTAATTCTATTTCTAAAATCTTAAGCGAATTTTAATTCAACTTTAAAAGGTTCGAGTTGGCTATCAGTTGAAAGATCGATTTGACACCTTGGGTTATTTACAATGTATACTTGAAATTCGTTTCGAGTACATAAATGCCTCATCTTCACACCGTCTGAGAGGCAGGGCAATGCCATACCATCCATCCCAGTGCAAGTGGTGAATGTACCCTGCTCAGCCAGCAGGTGGAGCAGGGAACCGCAAATCGTGGCCAATGGCTCCACTTGCTCAGCAAAAGCATCCAGCCTTTCCAACATTCTCGATTTGACAAGGGATGCCCATGCTTTGTTGAATTCATCCATCCATGTTCTCCATCTCTCTCTCTCTCTGAGCCCGAAATTCCCCCACTCATTCAGACACATGTCCTTGTCCTGACTCCTGACCCCAGCATTGGGTGGATATTCCAGGTACATGCACCATGTCACAAGTGGGATGTGAATGCCAATCCCAATTGCCCGTTCGGGCAAAGGGATGAGGATCTCATGCTCGTCCTCATCATACGCAGCCAACCATGGTATTTGCCCAAGTTGTGAAAGCCGGACAAGGAGGCTTAAAATACGGAGAGATGAGGAAAGGGGTTGGCACTTTGATTGTAGAAGAAGAGTGGAAGGTGTCCATGTTCAGGGCATGTGCGAAAGGAGTCCCACTTGTTCTTGGTCAGGAAGGGAAGGACAAGACGACCGCGCCGCACTCTTTTGGAAGATTCTCCTCCACCACCAGCCCAAGGTCGGCCTGCCGGCCCCACACGCTTAGTTCGTTGGGGCCAGCTAAAAGCTAGCTTGCTTCATTCACTCAGCCGCCAACGGAGTAGGACGGCAGAACGATGCCAGCAAGCCCCAGCAAGTCCATTGAATGAGGTCGATGATGGGCGGAATGAGAACCACCGCTCGCTCCCCAACTCTTCTGCCCTACGGTGCAACTTGGGTCACCTTTAACCGAACCGGAATCGACCTGATTTTAAGCTGGCTTCACCTAAAGCACCATACGGCCTGATAAATGTGAAAATAAATACAAAATAATTTCTTAAAAAAATACTTTTTTAAAAAAATAATTTTTAAGACTTAATTTGACATACACTTTCCAAAATAATTTTAATTTTTATTTATTTTAACTTTATTGGGCCGGCATCGTAAAAAACCAACTTGTCTATCCTCCAAACAGACTTTCAAACCTCACAATTTCAAAGATTTTCTAAAATTCAATGTCTATTCTTTCTCCACGTACCTCTCTCCCTCCACCCTACCAACCACGTAAATCCCTAGCGGCAAGATCCGTACAGACGGATTTTTCGATAGTTCTGCATATTGACGAATTTTGAAAATTTTACGCAAAGCTATTTTAAAAAAAATCCATATGCATATGAGATTCTGAAGGGATTAGAATTTTCAATAAATATATGTTATTTCTATAGAGAGAAGAGGGCTTAGCATTTTTTAAGATTTCTATTTTTGTTGTAGTATTTCTCTTTCTCCTCTTTTGATTGTACTCAATCTTTGATATAGTGAAACTCTCCTCCTGTGCCCATGGTTTTTTTCTCATACAAGGGGTTTTCTACGAAAATCTATGTATTGTATTGTGGTTTGTTGGCTATCGCATTCACCTATTTCTCATATTGATACTTTAATAGCTTATTATGCTGGATTAGGGGACGTAAACTCAACCAAAAAGGTTTTTGATGGTCTTTCAAATCAAGATACTGCTTCCTTCAACGCGCTTCTTGGTGGATACCTGAATATAGGTGGACATGAAGAAGAAAATATCATGACCTTGTTTATTCAACTTAGATTAATTGGAATGGAACCTAATTCAATGACTCTAGCACAGTTTCTTAGTTTATCCACTGATCAATCTTCTTTATTGAAAGGGAGGTGCCTTCATGCTAGCAGCTAGGGGTGTGCATGAGTCGGGTTTGGTTCGGGTTTGAGATTGCTTACCCTAACCCTATGTATAAAATATATATCTAATCCTAACTTCTACTCTACTTTTAATAACTTTGCTCAATGTTTACCTTAATCTTTTGAGTTCAAGTTATTAATACACACCCAAACATAAAAGGGTAGATAAAAATAATACTTTCTAATGTTTCAACCTGATGTTATCATGCTTGTCATATTGAATCCAACTCAGAGCAAATTTGCTATATGTTAAAATAACATACAAAAGGTTATATACTAAATCTGCTGGATGTTGAACATCAAAGGACACATGATTATACAAGTAAGTTATAATTGTAACATATGACATGTTTTGTAAATAACAAATATGGGATAAAGACATTTTATCCATGAAAGAACTGAAAACTCTAATCTTAGTATCAACACAAGAACAAAGGTAATCTAAAAATATTATCCCATATTTTAATTTTTTTAACAATGACTGGTGTGGTTTTGTCTAGGTACTTGAACCCTGGGACCAGGCCAAACCCACCATTTAGGCAGGTTAGGATCCGGCTCTACCCAGTTAAATTTTTTTTTTTTTAAAAAAAAAAGAATTTACAGCCCAACCCTAGCCAAATTCGGGTTGGGCTTGGGCAGGTTTGGGCTGAACCAGAGCCCATGCACACCCAGCATCATTAAATCAGGATTCAGAGATGATGTCATAGTGGCAATGCCATAATTAAAATGTATGCGAAATGTGGAAGCATTGAAGACGCATATCAGACATTTAGAAACATGGTTAGCGGTGACACAGTCA
>JAYJMB010063150.1:0-59556 GCA_036873735.1 Pouteria campechiana
GCAGGTGTCATCAATCGGTCGGACAGCTGCTCGGCTACAGCTAGATGGCTCCTTTTGATTTTCCATGGCCCAACACATACCATGATTAGTTAGTTTGGATATTTGATATTAATGATAAATAGTTGGAGCTGGAGGATGATATTCAACAACTTTACCTTAGGTTTTTCTTTTTCTTAGTGTGATGTAAGTTTTGAGGATGAAATTTTTGTAAGGTAAGGAGGATATAATAACCCAAATCAATCTAGTTAGTCATTTTATGGTGATGTGGCATGTGTGGCCATTGATTCTGACTTATTGATTGTCCGATGTGTTAGATTGTTTGTTTAATAATAATCAAACCGTTAGATTTGCTTTCAGTAATTGGCCCACAACTAAATGGATGATCATTTGAGTATTTTAGTAAGATTGCCTTGCTTATTTTGGATGAGATATAATAGGAAAGATTATCCTTCCACTTCTGGTCTTGGATAGAAAGGAAAAGTTTACCCTTCCCATTGAGGAGATTTCCTAATATTTTAAAAGTTAAAAAATTCTCACTTTTCCTTTTTTAGATGTAATTTCTTATGTGAGATTTTATGAAGAGAGAAAGGGAAAAGTTAGTGTATTATTGTTGTGTGAGGCTCTACCTAAAGTATAAAGGGAGTTGTAGTCATTTTGATTTCATGCATCATCACATCAAGTAAGTAGGAATTTTATCATCCACTTAGGATGTGAATTCCTTTATTCCATAGGTGTTAGATGGAATATTTAGGAATAAGTAGAAGTATAGAACTTCAATGATGATGTTTAATAAGAAAATAAATCTATATTAGATGTTTCTAAGCAAGAATTAAATATGAATTTTATTTCTTTTTAGAAGTGAATATATGTATATGTTGTTAAGTCTAGGTGTATAGTTTTGATAATAACAAGACTTGTTTATGACTTAAACTTAAGCTAATGAATTTTTGCTAAAATTTCAAGTGATAGGGGAATACACAAAAGAGATAAAATGGGCCATAAAGGTCTGTCATGTCCATTAGAACTATGTTTATACATATAGGACCAATAGAGGAGAGTGCCCAAGTTATAGAGGCTTGTCACACTCGTCGCCTAAATGGGTATTCCAAGTCACATCGACAGAGTTTTTCAATAGAGAATTTGTAAGTCTATTGAGGTTTTTTAACATCTCTATTATGTTCATATTTCATAGAAGAAAGCTACAAAGGATACCATAGACCACTTCGGGCTCATAAACACCAATAAAGGATTTTGATAGAAGAAAAATGATGATGACATAGGTTTGTCACCATAGCGGTTAGAAATTCAAGTGGCATTCTAATAGCTAACTTTCAACGGTCTTCCTCCAAAAATTCAAGAACCTCTTCAAAACTTATAAATACAAGTTTGATTAAAGAGAAAGGACACAAGAACCAAACAAGCTTCCAAGTTTCTTTAACCTAAAGTGTCCTAAAGTTCAACAAGCTTCAAGCTGCGTCAAATTCAACACAAGAGGAGTTTAAGGCACTTCATATTTATTAAGTATTTCTTACTCTTAAGCTTTTATTGTGTACATTTCAGTTTATCAACAGGGATTACATTATATATTTTCTTATTTTGGGTATTTGGGTCTTGTGTTACTATGGGGATCCTTATAATAGTGTTGAGAATTGTAAAGAGTTTCCTGGTGAGTTGGAAAAACTAGGTATGGTGTAAGAATTTTTGGTGATCACATGAAATCAAGAGAGGTGCGATTCCATAAGTAAATAGTGGAACCCAAGGTTGGGAACACCTTGGAGAGTGGAAGAGGTGCTAAGTTGACCCAAATCACTATAATTCCTTGTGTGCTTTACTATTATATGTGCTTGTGTGCTTCCGCTGCTATCCTCTTTCTCTATTTTCACATCCTTTTAATTTCTAATCATGCTTAGTTTCATGCTTTACCATACCCCCTACTTTGGGACCAATAATTAGTTGAGTCTATGTATATAGTTTTGATGACAACATAACTTGTCTAAGACTTGAACTTAAGCTAATAAAGTTTTACTAAGATTTGGAAGTGAAATATTAGAGGAATTCATCTTGCAATATATATGTGTATGCCTTAACCTTCAAATGGAAGTATAAAATAAGCTTGAGATATTCAATGATATTAGATTTGATTGGATAACATTTAATGGTAAATGGAAATATTCAATGTTATTGCCATTTTTGATGAATTCAATATAATATTAAATGAATAACTTGGAATGTAAAGTGATATGATTGAAGTAATAATTGAATTTATTAAGTATATATGATTGCAATGATATTAAGACTCCAAATGTATGATAAGTGGATGAATGATACTATATGTATATTACTAACATGTGTAAAATCAAACCATCGATTGCAAAACCATAAAAAATTAGATGATATATGAACTTACATGAATTATCAATTTGAGTTCAACTTAAATGCTTCTTATTGTTTTATCAATCATTAGAAAAGGAGAAATTGTGATGATCCAACTTGCATTAAACTTGGATCACCATATCTTTTGATTATTAACAAAATCATAATTGGATCAATATATGCTTGAAATGGGCTAATGAGTTTTCAAGTGTAGAAATTGCTAAGTATGGGCCCTAGCTACATGCCAGCCGCCTAGCGCATTCGCTTGCAACCATTGCTGAATGGCAGCCACTTGCAACATTTGCCTATGATGTTCCAACAAGACACTAAGTCCTAAATATTAGCAGCCACTTGCTGATATTGCCTGTAATCCAGCAACGGAATGGCAATGACCTATCGAGACAACCTGCGACCCCATAGCCAAATGAAAGATGCTTGACCTTACTTCCTATCAACATAAAACCTGAAGCACTTGAAAAATTGAAAGACAACCCAAATCACTTGTCAAACCACCTAAAAAGCATAGCCGAATATCATAATCGCCTACAATTCGCCTGCCAATGTCCAACAAGTAAGCTTGAGAGAATTTTTGTAAAAATCAACTATAGCCCATATCGAAGCCACCTGCTATACCACTTGCGAATGACAACTGATACCGCAACCGCTTGCCAAGCACCTAACGACTATAATGGTCAAAATTTTTAAACATTGAAATGCATAGCCTAGTCAACGGGACCAACACAATTTGGTATCAACCCTGAATCAACATGTATTAATATGCACACATATATTAGATATTGTTATTCACTAAACATGTAGGGATGTGGGTCCATAGTTGGCAGTAACTTCAGTGTCATGGCATGATGGTCAAAAAATGATGTTGGGAGATTTGTTGGTCATCAAAGGGAAGCCACTCTATAAAACATGATTATTGAATCATGTTTGAGGTAGTTATTTTGGGACTTAGTTATTGCATGGAAACATAAATGGTAGTATGAATTTTCATTTCCTATTAATGCATGTAATAGTTAGCTTAAGTTGGATTATGAAATTAGATGTGTTTGGACCATGGAACATTGGCTAGGTGAGGGGGTGTTTGCTAATGTTGTTGGAAATCCAAATGGTTGAAAAATGATTTCAACCTATGGGTTTTAGTTTTATGAAAATCCAACTATTTTTGGGGTTTAGATGTAGGTCTTCAAAAGAAATTCTAGCGGTGAAGTGGCTGGAAATTCCGTTATATTTAGAGTGGAAATCAGATGGACGGAAACTAGATGACCACTATGAAATCCCAACCACTGTTTGAGTATGGATCAAGCTAGAAAAAAAAATCTAGCTTTTGATTATGTTGGGAACACTGGAAACCCAACTTTGAGCATGCCTAGGAAGCCAGAAATTTTCAATTGTCTATGGTGTTGAGGAATTGGAATGGAGACTAATAAGCTAAGCCCAGTCACACTAGGCTCAACACCCAATGCAAGCAAGCCTACAAGCGAGGCCTATGTGGGGACCTAGACTAAATGGGACAAGTGTGGTGGCACTAATGGTCTCATTAGGTGGCAATGACAATGGCATGGTGGACAGTGGCAGCATGTGGCAGAGGCTGCACCCAACTACTAGGCCAAATGAGTTGGCCTAAATATGCATGTCAATAAGCTAACCCATGTGCTAGCCTATTGCTAGTGGCTAGTTGGTCCTATGAGATACATTGATGGCCAATGATGGGTTTGAAGATTGGGACTTCTTGATATTTATTTTGAATGATCAAGTAATCAACTTTGATGTTTTTGGATGCTATGGACAATGAAAGGGTTTGATCATCTAAAAAGTGGCTAGATTATAGGTTATTTGTGGACAATTATGATGGGATGTGATTTTCTCCCTATGGTGTTGGCATGGCCCACTATGCCAACATGTTGATGATTTGAGGATGAAAATTGTTGAATACAAGGGTTTGGTTTTGATGATTAACAAAACTTATTAACAAATTAAATTAAACTAATAACATGTTATTGAGATTTCTGGATTCGAAAGAGACTTCAGATGTGACGCAAGCATGATAAGAGGAACGCCTGATGGCTTTAGAGGAAGCTTTAGATGTTCGGGAATGACGTTTGAAGGCTTCAGAGGAAGTTTCAGAGGTTCATAAATAGCATCTAGAGTCTAGGAAGTTTCAGAGGTTCGTAAATAGCATCCAGAGGCTTCAGAGGAAGAACTTTGAATTCAGAAGATAAGAAGAAGCTTTAGAGGATTTTTAGAAGAAGGAAGAACATTCAGAAGAAGGAGAAGTTTCAGAAAGCAACTTTAGAGTTACTTTAGAAGAGAAGACAGAAGCTTTAGTGGTCTTTCAAAGTTGCTTCAAATGAGAAGAAGTACTTCAAAGTTCAGAAGGATTAATATAGACTTAGTTCAAAAACTTCAAAAGTGCCTCAGAGTTGCTTTAGGCGTTGGATAGAAGCTTCAAAGGTGAAAAAATAGTCGTTGGGAAGAACTGCACTCAAAGGGGCTTCAAAACATTTAAAGTTGGCTTCAGATGTTCAAGAAATGTATCCGTTGGTGGTGGTTGGGACCATCAGACCTTCAAAGGAACTTCAGAGGAGGAGGATTTACTTTAGAAGCTCTGAAGTTATGCGTGCCAATGACGACTAATGAGAACTTAACCTTCAGAGGCTCTAAAGTATGAGTAGAAGGTAGATTGCATTGAGTGTTTAAAACACAATCTTAAGTAGTCAAAACCCACCAAAAATGGTTACAACAACTAGAATGGTTTTAGATCTTATAAATAAGAGTTCCGATAAAGAAGTAAAAGACTCTTTAGTGGATTAAACACAAATGTTTATTATAAGAACTCAAGATTCCAGAAAGTTTAGATGCTCTCTAAAGGTGCTTCAATGTTTAAAATGTTTAAAGCTACATCTTTTACATTTCAAAGGAGAATAAAAGCGCTATGAGGTTTATTATAATCATTATTCTGAGAACTTAAACTGTGTAAATTTAGGCCTGATTAGAGGCAGTATCTTGTACACTTATATTTGTTGTTTCGAGTTTCTGGTTAGCTCTGAAAACTAGGTTGTATGAGTTTATTAGTGAGTTCAGAGGAACAGTGTAAGAGTTGCTAGTGAGCTTATGAAAATCAGTCAGTGTTGAGTTCTTAGTTAGCTCAGTAAAACCAAGGGAGGCGTAATTCCACACGTTGATAGTGAAACCCAAGGTTAGGGAAACCTTGGAGAGTGGAGTAGGTGCCTCCAAGGAGACTTGAACCACTATAATCCTTGTGTTCTTATTATATATATGCTTGTGTTCTTCTATTACAGTCTAGTTTCTATCTTTACACATCCCATTTGCTTTCCCCATATCTCTTGGATTCCATATTTACCATACACCCTGCATATCAGAATAGGGTTAGCCCAATAGAAACCCAATTATAATAGTTGTAGTTTAGGTTGAACGGGTCCAGTATAGATGTGGATAATGATCAAAACATGAAATATTTGTGGGTAGTTATGATGAGATGTATTTTTGCCTCCCTAGTGTGTTGTCATGGCCCACTATACTAACATGTTAATGATCTTGGGATAAAAATCCATTTGTGATAGATGCAAATTGGGTTAGATGATCAGTGTGAATGTGGACAGCATGTTGGGATGTGGTTGTGCCTTCATAGTATGATTTTATGGCCCACTCGACCAGATTGTTAATGATTTGAGTGTTAAACCCAATTGTGATAGTTGCAAATTGGGTTAGATGGTCAGATAATCAATAATAGTAGAGGATGGTAGTAATGTACTTGATTTAGGGTATGGTAGACCATGATCTAAATACATCTTTACTATTTACTGAGTTTTGTAAATGCAAACATTAATTTTTTGTTTTAGATGATGCAGTTCTTGTTGAATATGGACCATGGACTGAATAGATGATGATGAATGGAGTTTTTTGAGAAGAAGTATTTCATAAATATATTATTGGAATAAAAAAGCATATTTTCTTTTATTTATGAGTTTATTTGGATATGTCTATGTATCATGTTACATTGAAGTACATAATTGGAAGATTTATCTTGGGATTTAGGATCGCATTCTTCTCATAAATATATTATTGGAATAAAAAAACATATTTTCTTTTATTTATGAGTTTATTTGGATATGTCTATGTATCATGTTACATTGAAGTACATAAATCTTGGAAAATTTATCTTGGGATTTAGGATCGCATTTATTATTGAATTTTTTGGTCCGTATCGTGATAGTTTCTCATGGGTTAAATGGCAGATGCCACTTTCCAAAGGCATTTAACCTGTTAAATTGAGAAATGCCAATCTAAACATTGATTAGTCACCTTTTGTTATGGTCTCTAACACGGTAGAGTAAGAAAATTAATGATTAACTTGTCTTTTTGTCATGTTTTTTAAGAGTACGGCCAAGGTACAAATGATCTGGTTTTATGAGATTTTTAATGGAATAAAAAATTGACCATGACATCGAACGATTCCTACAAGATGGGGATGCTTATGTTAATCGAATAACACAAGGGTACTTGTATCTGTGGGAGTCAAAAGAGGTAACAAAGGGCCTTAAAAAATGTGACCTGCCTGGTTATGGTTCCAATACGAGGATTCACTCATCCTCATGGGCTTTGTCGAACTCACGTTGATTACCGCACATGTTTCTACATATGTTGTTTGTTTTCTTTAGTTTAATCTCTCTCCAACGTGGAACACAATACCGAGCTTACGTGAAATGAACCGAATTTATGATTTTTTTTAATCGAATAAAAAATCATTTGTCGCACTCACGTTGATTGCTGCACATGTTTCTACAAATGTTCTACATTTGTGCCAAGTGATACCAGAATAATCTTTCCGGCTAAAAGGCAAAATAACATCAAGCATGGACTGCACGTATCTTCAAAAGAGTGGGGATTTATGACGCTACATAAAGTATGGCCTCCCTAATAGACTAGGGCAGCATAACAGGCCTGTATAGTTGATATAACTTAGTGGAGGACAGCATAACATTCTTTATCCTATCCAAACACTACTAATCTTTTCAGATTATTACTTATATTTTTAATTATCAAATTTTATTTTAAAATCTTCAATTATGTGTATAAAAAGATCATTAGTTAATATAACTAGTTGTATGGAGTGACTTTTCATTTACTGTCAATTTTAATGATTAAGATGAAATCTAATCCATTTATCATACTGATTTCTTGGAACGATGAAACAAAATTGAAATAAGAAAATAAGTATTTTGGATAAGAAAATAAAGAATAAAAGAGAAAAAGCAATGTAATAAAAAAAAGAGTGGATATTGATTGAAATAAAATGAATAAAGTAAAAAGATAAATATTGATCCAAAAATTTTAAATGCAATAACTTGTGTGTACTGTAGGCATGCTACCAATAAAAGTGATTTGGTTTTATTTTTTGGATGTTCAGTTAAAAATTAGGAAGCACTTTTGGTGTCTACAAAATGTATATTAGTGTGTCGTAAAAGAAGTATTATTTTAGTGCTTTTGCCATCTAGCTTTTCTAGTATGCAATAATATAATTTTTATTTCAGGAAACATTAACATATCTTTTTGCAGTAATTAAAAGTGCTTCCTCATTTTTGGACAAATATTCAATAATTAGGACGAAAGCTTTTTTTAGGTATTAAAAAGTGCTTTTAGGCTTTGCAAACACATAGCCAAAGAGGGACCAAATCTCTAATAAAGAGGCATTCATAATGTCCTAAGGACTCCACGTTTCCAAGCTACATATGCATTAAAACAAAAAAAAAATGAAAAATAAAAAATGAAGAACCACAAATAATTGGTGCAAGAGAAAAATCTAGAATGTATGAGAGGGAGAGAAGTAAATGCATAATAGAGAAGAAAGGTAAGAAAAAAATAATATATTTAATATTTTTATTTTTATATTATATTTTTCTGAGATTTTATTATTTAATTTAGTTAACTCTATGTTTAATTTCTTCTTCTTATTTTTGCAATCGGTAAACATTAATAACTCATTGAAGATAATTGTAAGACCAATGCTTATTTTAAGGTGACTATAATGCAAATATATTTGTCATAATTGTTTATTTTAGCTACTTAAATGTTATTATTTTATTACTAAATCAATTTTGTGACAATATGTTAAAAGAATATATTTTTGAGCTTAATACTATAATATTATATATAATTAATTATGCCTTTAAATTTTTAATAGTTTAAATCCTTGTTTTGAAGGTATTAATTTTGCACCCCTCATCAAACGTCCTGGCTCCGCCCCTGTCCAAAATGATACCCATTCAGATTTTCTTCCAGCTTGCTCAGTGTCTCTACATTCTGCAGTCAGGATTTTATTCGTTCGGGTTTTTTCACGTGGCCCAAAGAATGCCCTCTACAAAATACTCGACTGGAAATGGAAACCGCGCAAGAGCAGCAATTGCCTCTCGTGTACCCAGGAGGCACCTTCACAAAAGAGGTTGCATGAAAGTCAATACAACATCAAACTGAATAGTTTCTTCCTCTAGGCATTTCAATACAATAATCGCTGCATAGTTTCTCATGGTTCATAGTTCAAACGGAAGATAAAATTTGCTCTAGGCATTTCAGTACAATACTGGCTGCATAGTTTCTCATTGGTTGAATGGCGGGTACCATTTAAGAAGCTGTAGCTCAGCTCTAATAAAAATGGAATTGGGTCAGTTGCGTGAGAGGTCAACCCAATACAAATTGCGCGTGGAACTTAGCCTTCGATTATTATTATTATTTATTTATTTTTGGTTACAAGTTCAACTATCAAATTGTTTTGGTCAGACGGTGCATCCACTGCGACGCATTCAAATGGAAAATGTCTAGATTTATGTGACCTAAAGGGCTACTCTTCTTAGGCCATTGCCATTTGAATTATCCAACCATTACCATTTGAACTGATTAACCATTACCATTTGAACTGATTGGACCGTTATAATTAAATTAAAGAATGTAATGTATCCAGATACCCCACGTTTGTTATTCAAGACGCATACTTGTCCCAGATTATTGGCGTCTTCAAGTCATATTTACCTCCTAGAAGAAGTTGTCATGAAATAAACAATTAGTGGTCAAACCACATAAACCATTCATAAAACAGTGCAATCACACAGCACGCCAGTCTTCCATCTTACGTCTGACTGCGTTTAGCTTAGCTGTCTGATTCTTTAAGCACCTCCCACCTCGTCTTAATATATTTACCGGAATTAAAAGCATTCAAAATATTTTAAAACTATGCTTATGACCTTAAAAAAAAAAAAACTAAATAATAGACTCCTCAAGTCCACGCCCCGTGCAAAATGTGTTCACTATTGAAATTATTGAAGAGCTGTAGTGGACTCGCATTGTTGTGGATATATATTATTTGACTCGTTGAATGCGTGGCTTATAAATAAGTGAAAAATACAATTTTTGTTAACAGTTTTGATTGTCTAAATAAGTTATGTGGGCGCATGTTTATATATATATATATATATATATATGTATATATGTATATATGTATATATAACCTTATGAATTCATCAATTGGACTATTCATCAATAACCTTATGTATTTTTACTTTTTACTTTTCAAGTAGTTTTGTGCAAAGTCATTCAAGTGCTATTGGGTTAGTACTTAACAAATAATTAGTCAAAATTTTTTCAGAATGATTCAATTTAACATTTTTTGTATGCATAATGTTGTTTTAGTCTAGCAAGATATTTGGCTTTTCTTGGTATATTGATGAGATTTTAGCAAAAGAATATAAATTGTTAGACATGAATCCCTTTGAGACATTAAGATGGTTCGAAATTTTGTTATCCTTGTCCAGTTATGTTTAGTATGAAAAGCAAACTTATAGAATGAATAAATGGATTAAAAGTTATTACCCATTATCTTAGCATTTTGAGTTTTGAACTTTTGGAGAGCAAAACCCTTTACTTAAATCACTCTATTTGGACAACAGGCTATTTTATACTCGTTGAAGAGATGCTTCACTCTTTGATTGTATCTATGTTTAAATAATGCGCATTCAGCCACAAATATCGTAGACTATATGGCATGCACATATGCAAGCCACACAACTTATATATAGCTTTACGTGCTTTATAAATAAATTTTAATTTATTAATTAAATTATAGTCTTAATCTAACCCTTAAAAAATAATATGCTTTTACAAAAATTCTAATTAGAGTTTTCATTTTCTATTCAGTAACATTCGAATTATCTATCGTCCGTACTTTTGTAATTGAATTAAAAGTATTCATCTCACCTATTTTATGACTATGATAAAAAAAATTAAAACAAAAATAGATTTAGAGAAAAGTAAAAATATTCAGAAGAAACTTTGAAGTTTTTTATCTTGCAATGATTGGTGTTTTTTTTTTCGAGCTTGAAAATTGATTGTCAGAGATGAAACCATAGAGTGGTGTGTGAAAAGATTTAGCGCAAGAATCACGGCACATTGGTCCATGTAACACGTGATGCAATATATTGCGCTTTGGACTCTCACCTCACTTGTGGTGCGTGTGTATGTGCGTCTATATATATATATGTATGTATGTATGTATATGCATATACTGGTAGGATGCTTTAAGCAAACAATCTTAAGTATTGGGGTTGTTGTTTGGTTTTTTGTTTTTTTTCGAATGTTGCTATTGGCCAATTAAGTGTTTAGTTTTTTTAAAAAACTGCAACAAACCAAGCCATACCATTATCGTTAGCCAAATAGTATTTGTTTTTTTATGAGAAATAAGTGAACATAGATAAACACCATCTCAATTAAATTGTATATAAAAAAAAAGTTAAGTTGATTATATATCTTGACTAGCTTTTAAGGCCCTTAATATTTTCACTGTGAATTCTGTACATAGGCCTCACATATTTCAAGTCTTGGTTGCCAATTTTATATGGAGGTATTTTTAATATTTTGTTGAAAATCACAATTAATAATTTTTGTAATAATTGACATGACTTATTAAAAAGTTTATGTCATCATTTTCTCAATAAGCTCAAAATTAAAATATTCGAAGAAAATATTAGAATTTTAATTGTATAAAGGAAAATAACTTTCTAAATATTTTGATCAAAACCTTCATGTAGGGTCATGATGATTTTCACATGGTTAAGTTTTGTTCGGTGTTTTGGTTTAATTTTTTTTAAATGCAACTAGCTAGTGTTTTTGTTAAATATTTTTCAAATGTAACTAGTTAAGTTTTATTGGGTATTTTGATTTAATTTTTTGTAAACGCTACTAACCTGATTAAGTTGCATTTAGTGTTTTAAATTACCTTTTTTTTAGACACAACTAGCCCAGTTGAATTGTGTTTGGCGAGGCCAGTTGTATTTTTTTAAAAACAAAAAAATAACCAAAATACTGAATAAAAATCAACCAACCTAGATGAGTTTAAAAATATTAATTAAATCAAAACACTTAATGCAATTCAACTAGGCTAGTTGTGTTTAAAAAAATTAAACTAAAATACCTAACAAAACGTGACTATGTCAGTTGCATTTTTAAAAATAAAATTTAAACAAAATACCAAACAAAACTCGGCTAAGTCAGTTATCTTTGAAAAATAAATAAAATACTAAACACCAAAAACACTAGCTAGTTGCATTTAACTAGTTGTCTTTGACTATGCCAGTTGCATTTTTTTTTTTTAAAAATTAACTTGGTTATATTCAACTAAAATACCAACTAGTTGAGTTTAAAATAAAATTAAACCAAAATACTAAATAAAAGTAGACTACGCCATTTGCATTTAAAAAAAAATCAAACAAAACTCAGCCAATTACATTTAAAAATAATTAACCAAAACATTAGTTAGTTGTGTTTTAAAAAAAATTAAACCAAAACACTAAACAAAAAATAGTTAGCTACGTTTATATGGCTAAGTTAATTTTTTTAAAACACAACTAACTAATGTTTTGGTTAATTTTTTTTTAATGCAAATGGCTGAGTTTTGTTTGATGTTTTATTTTTTTTCTTTTTTCTAAATGCAACTAGTGTAATCGAATTTTATTTAGTATTTTGGTTTAATTACTTTTAAAACGTAACTACGTGGTGTTTTGGTTGAATATGGCTAGTTAAATTTTCAAAAAAATGCAACTGACAAAATCAAAGACAACTAGTTAAACGCAACTAGTTGGTATTTTGGTGTTTGGTATTTTATTTTTTTTAAAGACAACTAGCTTGGCCGAGTTTTGTCTGGTGTTTTATTTATTTTTTTTTAAATGCAACTGGTGTAGTCAAGTTTTGTTCAGTATTTTAGTTTAATTTTTTTAAATACAACTAGCCTAGCTGAATTGTAGTAGGTGTTTTGGTTTAATTAATTTTTTTAAACTCAATCGGGTTGGTTAATTTTTATTCAATATTTTGGTTATTATTTAAAAAAAACACAACTGGCCTCACCAAATGCAACTCAGCTAAGCCAATTACTTTTAAAAAATTAATAATAATTTAATCAAAACATCAAATATAACTTGACCAGGCCAGTTGTGTTTAAAAAAAATTAAATCAAAATACTAAATAAAACTCTGTCATGCCAGTTGCATTTAAAATAAAAACACCAAAAAAAACTCAGTCAGTTGCATTCAAAAAAAAAATTAACCAAAACACCAGCTAGTTGCATTTAAAAAAAATTAAACGAAAACACCAAACAAAACTTGACCATAGGAAAATCATTATGGCCCTATATGAAGGTTTTGATCAAAACATTTAGAAAGTTATTTTCCTTTATACAATTAAAATTATAATATTTTCTTAAAATGCTTTAATTTTGACCTTATTGAGAAAATGATGAAATGAATTTTTAATGAGTAGTGTCAAGTATTACAAAAATTATTAATTATGATTTTCAAAGAAATATTAAATATATATTAAAAATACCTTCATATAAAATTGGTAGCTAAGACTTGAAATATGTGAGGCCCATGTACAGAATTCACAGTGAAAACATTAAGGGCATTAAGGGCCTCAAAGGCTAGTCAAGATACATAATCTGCTAACTTTTTTTTTCTTTTGCAATTTAATTGACATGATATTTATCTATGTCCACTTATTTCTTATAAAAAAAACAAGAACCACTTGGCCAATGGTAGCGTATGGCTTGGTTTGTTGCAGTTTTAAAAGAAACTAAATACTTGGCCAATAGCAGCGTTTGAAAAAAACAAAAAACCAAAGACCTAACATAAGGTTGTGTGTATATAAAGTGTCCTATGCCATATGCGGCGTAAGATCTACCTTATATAACCGAACATAAGGTTGTGCGCATAAAGTGTCCTAAGATCACTATCCTAACACGTAGGCATAAAGTGTCCTAAGATCACTATCCTAACACGTAGGCATAAAGTGTCCTAAGATCACTATCCCAACACAACGTAAGGTTGTAGGCATAAAGTGTCCTAAGATCACTATCCTAACACAACGTAAGGCTGTAGGCATAAAGTGTCCTGTGCACATATGCCCATAAGATCACTACCCTATATGTATATATATCTATAAAGAGAGAGTGATTATTCTGTAAGGTCGGACGTAAACATAACTTATTATACCAAGGGCCTTCTTTAAATTTTAAGGCACTACCACCAATAAAACCATAATTTTCTTGAAATTTAAAACTTCTTCTCATTGAATGGTGCACAAGGCAACTTTTGAAACTTTCTCATTTAATATTTCGCTTGATGAGAATATTATTTATAAACATATATTTTGTTGCTATGAGCCATTCATGTGATTTAAGTCATATTTTTACTTTGAGAAATTTAAATATTAAATAATTACAACTTCCACTAATTGGCATGTAAGATAATGGTAGGTAAGTAATACTTGTTATTAGAACAAAAATTTTAAAAGATACAAGGATAAAAAAATCAATCTTATGAGATTTGGGGTATGCATGTACATAATTAGATCACACCAAGGATATGAATTGTTATAACATGGCTTGGATAAAATTGTACCATTTTATGCAAGTACAAAGATAAAATAAGAAAAAGTCCCCTTGCTTTGAGAGCTCCTGGACTCCAACAGAGGTATTACAATGGGTGTATGATAACATATGCATTTCACGTAATTGGTGGAAATTTCAATTGAAATAGTCTTCTAATGCATGGTGTCTGTTTTTTTTTTTTTTTTTTTTTTTTTTACAATTTTAAACTAAAAGTGTTGACTAACTAGTTTTGTATTCTAATGCATATTTTTATAATTTTTTTTATTATGGTTTCTTAAAAAGCTACTCTATAAGTTTATTTTAGTTCTTTTATAGAATTTTTTGCAAAATTTAATTTAATCACATGACTGATTTTGACCATAATATGGACTGCAAATAACATCTATTAGCAAAAAAAGCAGTTTTTATTTATTTTAGACGGGAAGGGAGATTTCACCACTTAGATGGTATGTAAATTAAGAGTACTTTTATTTGTAATAATACTTTTGTATGTTAGCCATATTACAGTGATCCAAACAATTTATGGATGGTTGTGATTTTTAAAAAATATGGACAGCCGCAACTTCATTAAAAAAATGTCCTTTGGGTGATATTTCATTTATGAAGGTAATTGCTAAAGTGTAGGAAAGAAAGCATTCCAATAAACTTTATCAAAGCCACGTGCCGTGTACAATATTACGCTAACTAATTTTCGTTTTCTAAGTATCTCAAAGGACTTGCTTGAATTTGAAGTAAAAAGGAAAGAAGATAGATATAATAAGATATTATCTTGTCTTTTCTCTTTTTTTTCAAAAATCTCAGTCAGTCCTATTTTTTCCATTAAAAGAGTCCATCTATATCCGAAGCCGTCCTTCCTGTCACGCCATGGGCGGGTGCATGGATTCCACAAGTCGGATCGGCCATCGACTGTCAACTAGATGTCATTGTCATCGACTGCCAGGATCGTTCCATGCCCAACCAATATTGCATTGGATGCAGATCCTGACCGACTGCGGCGTGCTTCATGGTTCATGCCAGCCATCTTCCCATTTTTCCGTCCATGGGAAACGAACTACAAAGCTCGTGCTTTGCCAGACAGGCAAACCGATTACACGCTTTCTCGGCCACAGCCAAAACCACTGATCCAGCATGTTGTCGGTTTGAATCGGTTGCGTTGATTCGTACGGTTTACTTAATGAACTCCCTCTCGCCTCATCGACTATCCATATCCTCCAATATTAAAATATAATGAACCTTCTCATCGGACGCCAAAGATCTTTTTTTTTTTTTTTTTTTCTGACGTTGACCATGGGTCCTACTTGTATCGATGCGTCAATAATAATTTTCCATAGAAAGGAATGAAAAATGGTACATATATATAATGACCGCACAACGGAAATCCATACAAACAAAACCAGAGCAACCGCCAAAGCTTCCCACAGATTCATTTCAGACACCGAGCGCTCCTCGCTCTGCGCAATGGTGATATCGGATTCTCCGCAGGAAAACCTAGCTCCGAAAGTAGACAATTTCACGAACTCGGGGCTTCGGCGTCGGCCTTCCGGCAAAACAGCCGTGGATGCCGACATTTCAGCTGTCGCCGACTACGCTTCTGACAACAACGCCTCTATTCCCGGCGATTCCCTAGACAATTCCACCGAAGCCTCCAGCACCGACGCCAGCTCCGACGGGGATGCACAGAGTCCGATCAGGAACCACTCAGGGGTGGCGAATGGGGAAGGCGAAAGGGTGGCTAAAGGAGGAGATCGGGCTGGAGATGCTGATATTCCCGTCAGGTTCACGTACCGGCCGTCCATGCCGGCACATCGAAGGGTGAAGGAGAGTCCTCTGAGTTCAGATGCAATCTTTAGACAGGTTCGCGTCTTTGATCCGAATTCTGTATATGAAACGATTTTGATTGGTGGTAGTCATTTAATCCATTGTATCATGGATGGAAAAAAAGCTGGACCGATTCGGAATAATGTAAGGTGCTTCTTGATTGGATTGATGGGAGATGATTTCTTATCGATTTTTTTCTTTTTATTTTAAAAATCCTAGATATGTAATTGAAGTAGTTTAACAACAGGGATAAAGGCGACATAGATATCTGGTGCTCTTGGAACGCATGCTGCATTATAAAATTAACTGTCTGTGCTGTCCACTAGGTACGACACTTGCATCACTATATCGGTCTGAAAAAATGATGGCCTTCTGATCAATCGTGTAGAAAATGGATGGTCCATCTGTGGTAGTGAAAATATCAGCTGTCTTGTTGTGGCCCATCATGCATTCATTTTCTTTTTTAAAGAGCTGTAATTGTGTGATGATGATAATCATTGCACCCAATGCTTGTGATGGACATTGTCGAAAAAAAAAAGCAGGTTAGTACATGAATGATACAGGTTCTCAAATTAGTGTGATCTTGACCCGGAGGCCCATGATTTGTATAATGAACCTTCGACTATCCAAGTGTCCTGATGCAACTCGGGTCACATTTAATTGTGCAGTGGGTTAATCTTAAATCATAAAATTCTTGGTGTGAACTTTTGATCAGTGTCATTTCAGCCCATGTTTCCACAATTTAACCCATGGATGCTTTGACCTGCTTGTAGATGGTTGATGCACTAAAGATACCCCAGATTGATAGTGACTGGAGAAAAAAAAAATGGTCTTTTCTTTTATCTGGGTTGAACCTATTGAGGTACTTTCTTTCTTAACCGTTTTTTTTTTCCTCTAGGCCATAATTGAATAGCTAGCCTCTCCTGAGTCCGAATTACATGAATCTGAGGCGCACGGAGTAACTCTTATAATTTCAAAAACTTAGATTAGCTAAGCATGTCTTCCATTTATGAAACTTGAAGGCAAAACTGAAGAACGAACATCCAGACTGGTTATCTATGGGACTTAGGCAAAATAGCAGCATGAACATTTAGACTGATAATTAGAAGAATGCTACTTTATGTTTAGACTTTTTGCACAGTTTTTGAAACAATGTTATAAAGTCAAATGGCCAGATGGTGGTATTGTCATATAGTTCCAACCACTTTTATTACAAGGAGAATGAGAGTTAATTCATCATCATCAGTTAAGCCTTATCCCAAAATTGGAGTTAGCTATAGGTCTTGAAATTTATTATCAATTTATCAGCCTATCGTCCATCAAACTTTAGGTACTAACATCATTTTTTAATACTTCTGTTGATGGCCATAAGGCTGTCGTCTGCTCTTTTAGATCCTTGAATCTACTTGCTCCAAGTAACTGATGTTGTGTGTTTCTGCTGCATGCAGCCAAACTATTTAAATCTTTTTCCCAATCTAATTAGTGACTTGCAGTGAACCTTGAATAAATTGAGTCATTTCAACTTTTATCCTTTGTGTCATTGCTTCTCATTCCATTGCTGTCATCTTATATAAGGGGGACAAGATGTTAAGGCAAAAAAGAACAAAAAAGAGGGGAAAAGTAGAATAGTGAGCCTAAGAAGGAAATTGGACTTTTATGAGAAAGTAGTCTTGATGATATATAGAACCCATTATATTCAAGAAACTGTGACGTACAAATTTTTCTTTTCTTATTTTTCTTTTTTTCTCTTTTAAGGGTCTGTTTAGGAATGCGGAAAAGAGGTAGGAAAAAAATATGGAAAAGTGAGAGAAAAAAGAGGTATTGATGTGATGTGATAGAGGGTAATGATTATAAATAAAATGAATAAAGACAAAACATGTAAGCTTTTTGTATGAAAAATGAAAAATAACAATTGAAAATATAAGTACTAATGGGGAAAAGAGGATTATTAGGTAGTTAAGATGTCAAATTATATCGAAAAGCATGTAAAAAGGTTTTCCACCTTCTTTTCCCCATTACCAAATGGAGCCTAAAAGGGGTGTGTAACATTATTATGGTAGGTGATGTTTATGATATGAAAAGCTTCAGATGTCTATTCAAAATCCAAAAATTCTTATAATTTATTCTTAGTTTGAGTCATGTCAATATGGCCATCTTTAAAGGACACTGACCTGACAGTAGCATTCTTCTCCTTCTGGAATGGTTTCGCTTGTTAACGTAGGACTGGATGCCCTCTGAGATGGGTTCTGGCACCTTATGTTGTCAGGTCTAGCATAGAAGTCACCAAATTTGAGTAAGGGAGCCTTGGAAAGACTTTTGGTGACAAGTGCTTGTTGGATCTAGAAATAGTGTTGTTTGAAGTTGTCAGTTTGATGGATCTTGATACGGTAGGTTGCTAACTTGTCATAAGCACGATCAGAGATGAAACTTGAAGATAAAAGACATTAGTCTTCAAATCTAGGTTTGGATGGAGATGGTTTCATTGGGATCTAAGTTTGGTGGTGTTGATGGATGATTGGAGTCATCTAATGCTGGATTGTCACTGGTGTTGTAGAAGAGGAGGTCCCTAGGCATTGCAAGGGCAACCTAAAGGCATTTGCAAGGGTTGCTACCCTTTGTGTGAAAGTTTTTGTCCCCCTTGTGGAGAGTAGAATTAGGGGGCAAAAAATTGTAATTATAGGAGATGAATCACTAGGTTGCACTTTAATATCAAGTTGATGCAAGACATGATACCTTAAATCAATGGAAAAGGAGAAGACTTAAGAAGAAAAAGAAAGATTCTTTAAATAAGGGAAAGCGGGGACAAAAGGGAAAGAAGCAATAGATGAATTAGGGGAAAGAATCAGAAATTTCATAAACTCTCAATTCAATAACTCATGCATAACCTATTGTCTTCAATATAAAGCAATCCTATATATAGAAAATAAAGGAAATCCTAACGCAACACTAATCAATTGTGCATTAAATAGAAAAAATAAAGTGGTAAATAAATTGTCTAACATCTCAAATAAGATATCTCTCAAAAGAAATAAACATAGCCTAGTTGTATCCCATTTTGCATCATTCGTTTACCAATAATTTTGATCCAGCCTCCAAGTTGCTTCCTTCAAGAGTTGAACTTGCCAATATTTTTAATTTGACCCTTTTCCTGAATTCGAATCATATCAACACACTTCCCATAAAGACTAACATTTCAACAGCCTATTTTAGCAATGCTAGGTCAATATTTACCCTTTTTCTCTTTAAGATGGCTTCAATCATCTACTAGTAATTTTAGTTTGGCCTCTAGGTTGTCCTTGCTACCTACCATTGATTTTAAATTGGCTTCTAGGCTGCTCATTCTACCTACCATTAATTTAAATCTGGCCTCTAAATGGGTCCTTTCAAGAGTTAAACCTATGATCTAAGAACCTATTATGAGCTTTGATATCAATTGATACTAAAATCTTAAGCAATTTGTTCAAGGTCCAAAAATCTTTTTAACCTATCCTTAGTTTAAGTCGTATTAGGTCATCATTGAGAAAATAATGACTTGTTTCAAATTTTCTAATAATGAGTATTTCATTCAATCAATGAAATCAAATAATGTCTGGTCAAAGAATGTGCACTTCATCTTCCTTGAAAGGGTAAGAAGGATGTGCATGACACCATGTTGAATGCAATTTTTTGGTGCTATGCTTGACATTAGTGGCTAGTCAATTTTTGTTTTGGGCTCTTTAGGAGATAGTTACTTTATGTATTCTTATCAAAATCCTAACATGTCACTTTGAAAGCTAGTTGCTTGGTGTAGACAATAAAAATTTCCTTACAGGATTTAGCATTTTATGACAGAGCCATGCAGGTCTCTTCAATCTTTGTATTGTAGTGCTTGTTGCAGTGAACAGCCGACTAATCATTGAAAATCTTATGAAGGTTTGTTTTCTTAGAACTTCTGATGCATGTCTTGATCTGTATGTTTTGGCACTGTGGAATTCTACTTCGATTCTATTTATTGCTTTTTTTTAATTGGACAATTTGTTTCTGGTTTCTGTCTACAGTACGGCCTATTAATTAGAGCTGGATTTTGGTTTAGTTCAAAGTCACTGAGAGATTGGCCACTTTTAATGTGTTGGTAATGGTTTTCTAACTTCTTGTGCTTGTTGTGGCACCATTGTTTATGCATAAATTCATTCCTTTTATCATATGAGTGGTTGGTAATAGCTATTTGCACCTTTATATCAATTGACTATGTTTCTCTTGTTTCTGCAAGTACAGTATCAGTCTATCGATTTTGCCTCTCCTGGCATTTGTGGTTGACAAGATGGCACAACATAAATTCATATCTGAACCTGTAAGTAGTTGCTGCTCTTTCCATTTGTTCTGTTTTTTCTTTTTTGGGAAATCATGCTAACTTTTTTATTGATGATGTTTATTAGAAGGCTCTAGATAGCCTTCTTTTTTGTCAACAAGTAGTGATTAGTGATAATGCTTATCTGGGAATGTCTAGTGACTAGTCCCATGGAATATTGAGTCTAATCTCCAGGGAATTTTCAGGCCCATGGGATATTGATCCTAGCAAGTTAAATTGGTAAATACATCTCTCAACGATTGTATTTATTATAAGTCTCTATGTTGCCATCCAGTTTCATTTTGAGTAGTTCTTGTTTAGCCTAGATAATTTTTAGGCTTAAGTAGCAATGGATTCTGTAGATCAGTGGTGATTGGTGGTTATGGTTTTCTCTAGGTAATATTTAGTGGTGGGGATTATAGATCACAGTAACTTAAATGGTAAAGATGCATATATATGTGATGTTTATCCCATGGTTCAAACTCTAGCATTAATTTTTACTAGAACTTGGGTGGTGGGAATGTGGGATGAGGCTGCTGATCAAACCAGGTTGGGATCCTGTAGCTAGAGCTCAAATTGGGTTATATCCGGCTGAGCTGAATATGTAAAAATTCCAACCCAGCCTTATTTGTAGATTGGGTTGGGTTGAGGTCAACCTAGGAGTGTAAATTGGGTTGGTCCATTTCTTAGATGATTCTTCCCTAACCCTATTTCTAAAAATCCTCCCCTACCCTATATTAGGTCGATTCAATTTGAGGTCGACCCTACCCTATTTTTTCCTAGGTAGATTCAGTTCGGTTCTGGGTCAAAATTGTTTTTTTGAAAGTTCAGTTGAAGCCCTGGCATAGTAAGTAATCAATAGAAACCAAACTTAGCGAACAGCAAATTTTTTTTATACCTGCATAACATTGTCATTGAGACAGGATTTAGAGCTTACTTCTAGTCTATGCTGGTAATTGAACTAAATGGAGCAACCTAATGCAAACTGTCCAATAATAATAACGAAAACTGTAAAAATGGCCATTGATGTAGAGAATCATGTTTCAATTTGAAGCACAAAAGAATCCAAGCACCAGTTACCCAACTACAAAATTGGACTTAACTAGAACAAAAATATAGATACCCACACATTATTTGTAGAAATTTGTACAATGCCATGGAAAAGAACACGATAAAAAAAGAAATTCTACTACATTCTGGTTAATGAAACTAAGGAGAAAAATATGTATACCCATGCATTAGTTGTAGACTTATATGTGATGCTACAAAAAGGAAACAAAAGAGCCTTTTTTTTCTTTTTATTTAATGAAGTAAAACAAAAAAAAAAACAAGGTTTTCTTCAACAAATACATAAAAAAAAAAGATATATACTGTATGATTGATATAGCCCTTTGACAGCTTCAAACTTTTTGTACATATAGGCAACAAAATTCAAATCTTTCGGAGCTAAAGATGCTTGCCATCAAAGTCAAAATAATGAATGCATTGCCTTGAAGTTTCCAAAAAAAGAATGCCACCAACTCAGAATTATATCATTTGTAGAAACGCTAAATTAAATGCATACACCATGTGAGGGAAATAGGGAAGCAGGATGATGATTAGAATGGCCAAATGTAGCCGCATCAGTGGCATAAGTTGTGGGCAGGGGTGGGTTCACTGTTGTCTTAGTTTGTTACCCTTGCCGACAACATGTGTTGCTGTTTGCAGCAACAAAGATGGCTGCTATAGTGGATGAGGTTGCTGTTGTTGCTGATGTCCACTTGGGTGAGGTTGTTGTTGTCGATGAAAATAGAGGGGAAGATGCGGCAAGAGGAGAGAGAGAAAAAATGGCTATTGTCAAAGCTGGGAAATGGGGAGAAAGGGCTGCTGCAGTATAATAGGGGTTGTAGAAGAAGCTGGGAAAGGAGGAGATGACTGCTGTCAACAAAAAGAGGCTGTTGGCAACTTCAATGGGGTTTGCAGGTTGTCGTTGACAGGAATGAAGGAGATGCGGAGAGGAGCGGCTGTGTGGGTAGGTGTAGGAAAGGGAATGGGTGGGGGGAATGATAGATTTGGACTTTTTTAATGTTTTTTTAACTTAGCAATGCAGGTCCAGTTGGTTTGGGTACCTGCAGCCTCATACCAAACTGACTCAAAAATTGGATAAGGGTTGCAGAGGTGGAATTGAACCGAATCAAAATAACCAGTTGAAAAAGTGGACCGAACCTACAAAGAATAGGGTTGGTTCCCAGGTACCAGACCTAAGTTGCACCCCTAGGTCAACCGTCAACCCAACCCAACCCAACATTCTATAAATTGAATTGAATTCAGGTAGGTTTGGGTTGATAAATCAGGTTGACATATCTCATACCTATACATTTAACCTATCTAACATATTAATCAATTGCAACAAGCCTGTTTAGAAAACATAGATTTTGATATATTAATGTTAAATTGGGTTACAACTTAATGTCAATATATTAATGTTTACAAATTTAGATTAATTTTGATAAATTATAAATTTCAAACAAAGGTTCTACTAACTAATGTGTACAAATAATTCTCATATATAAAAAATTAAACTCTTTAATAATGCAAGAATGCAAGTAGTTGCGATAATAAAAGGGACATGGATCATACCTCAAGGAGAAACTGTCGGGAATTCAAGTAAAGATAGAATCATAAAAGGCAATTAGGAAGGATGATGGAGGGTAGGCTCAAAAACACAAATTAATAGCAAAAATACTATGAAAAAAGGAAAAATTCATGATAAAAAAAAATTTAAAAAGAAACTCTGCAAGGGAAGGGATGACTACGCCCTAACTGTTGTCAATCTCTTGCTAGTTGATGCGGGTGCTCCAGTCGATGGGTAGAGGATGCTCTGGTTGACGAGGAACATGGATGCCGATTATAGGTTGGAGAAATTGAAGATGCGGAGAAGGAACGCGAGGGGGAAATGGTGGGCTTATGGGGGTAGTTCTAGTGTTTTTTAATACACAGACACAGACACAGGCGTACACAAATGTAGAAATCAGGTTGGGTCTGGTGGGTTGCAGCCACCTCACCCCATCTTGACCCGATTTTCAAACTGGGTTGTGTTTTCCAGACTTGCAACCTATCCCACCTGAAAAAATAGGGTTGGGTTGCTTTGGGTTTGGGTTGACTGAATCTGTGTTGCATCCATAGCAGGGTTCATGATCCAAGACTAGGAGTTGAAACCAAAATTTTCCTCCTCCAGCTCATATTGGTCTCAAATAGAAGTTCCAGAACTAACTGGGCTAAATTAAGTCAGGCTCGAGATACCTATATTTCTTCCTCTTCACTATGCCAACAAGCTGTAATCTGGGCAAAGATAGATAAAGAAATGTGATGGTTTTGGAGGAGTGAATGCACATTTTAGGGTTTTTCATGGGAGAGAGACCGAGTTAGATAGACAAGGGCTTTTAAGAGAGTTACAGATGGGATTTTTGAAGAGAGATGATGCAAGCAATGGTTTCAAAGTTTGCGTGTCGAATGGTTTAATTCAGGTCAGACTATTCAAGCATCCAAATTAAGCCTAGCACAATCCCTAGTTGGGTTTTTACTTGAATGCTTGTGCCAAGGACAAATCCCTAAGAAGTAGGCCTGGACTGGTTACAGTGCACCCAAGTTACACTCCTAATGCCATCCTCACCTTTCCAAAAGAAGAAAAAGAACCATATATCCAAATTGTTAACTTATTAAACTGTTGTGGTTTCTGGATTCAATGATATGGCAAATTATTTAAGATTACTGTAGCCTTAGAATGGATTGCACTAGCCCAGAATGTTAGTTCTGTAACTAAGTCTTTAACATCTTATGCCAATAAGTTTGTTCTCCAATGAACATAATATTCATTCTGTTTTATGTCTAATCACCAATAAAATTTATCCTCATATTACAGGTTGTTGTATCTCTCCACATGGTGATTACTACATCTAACATCTTGTATCCAGTTTTGGTTATTCTCAGGTTGGTTTCCTGCTCCAGTTTTCCTTATTTTTGGGAGTTAGATTAAGTTATTAGTGCTATCTCCTAAGATCCTTTTTTTTTTTTTTTTGTTTCTTGTTTCTTTCAGGCAAACTTGTCTGCGGCATATATTAACCAAATATTTACATGAGAGCCGACATGCATATGAATTGATGAATGTTTAAATTTTTTTAAGAGAAATGAATTGTCATCATTATAGCCCTTTCCCACATGATTAAGAATCAGCTGAAAGTGATGAAATAGGTCATAGACAATGGAATACTTATTTGAAGTGTGAACTATTAAATAAATAAACTCAAGAACATGTACAATTTTTTTAGTTGGCTCTCTCAACTTGGCCATTAATTTTCTTTTGTTTTTTCTGTCCTTCTTTTGGATGGAAAACACAATTGCTTTTCAAAGAATTAGATGCAATCTCTGTTAAAGAAAGTGTGGAATGAGTCATTGGCGGGGAATCATCCTCCTCCAAACCTACAGTGAATTTTTTTTGAAAAGACAGCAAAATGGTGAAAAGAATTACAATCAGAGGACTCAAAATATATAGCCCATCAACCAGAATCCAACTTGGCATCTGGAATGGACTCAAAATTTAAAGAAATAGTCTAGGTTTGCAAATGATCAACCAAGCATTGGGCCCCTTAACATTATCTTTGATGAAAAATGTGATCCATAGTCACTTCCATTGTAAATTGGTAATCAACCTACTGTTCGTTTCAAAGTGTCAATAGTCAGATTGTTAGTCATGAGTATGAAAAACTTAATTAACAGCCATGCTGATTCAGTAGTTTTTTTGATGGTGTTAGCATTGTATGATTAATCAGACAAAAAAGATAGAATGCCGATGCCATTGCACATTGCATAGAGGTCACTAGATGAAGAATATCAACTAGGTTTTTTCCAACAATGCATCCACTTAAGCTTCGTTTTTCATTTATTTTTTTATTTTTCTCTTTTTTCAATGTAAGCATCAGTACATCATCTAGAAACATGCTTAGAAAGATGCAGTAGCTATTTTTGCAGACTGCTTATTTCATCTTGACAGAGTAATGCTTTTAGCATTTTTAATCTTGGTATGCTTCATCTTAAAATTCAACAGGCATGATCCTGCTGTTCAATCTGGCGTGGCATTAATGCTCATTGCGTGCATCCTCTGGTTGAAGCTGGTATCTTTTGCACATACAAACTATGACATAAGGGCTCTAAGCAAGTCAACAGATAAGGTACACAATGAGCTTCCCTTTATTTATTGTTATAATTTACAGAAAAAGTTGCACTTGCCAATGGTTGACAAGTGTGAAATATTGTTCCTTGTTTTTGTCCTGTAGAATCATTTTTTACCTTTCTTCTTTTGATACAGGAATATTCAATGTGGTCACTTGACTCAACTTTCTTCTTTACACAGTAGTTGTTTCCTTAGGCTTTTGATGGCTGAAGGTTGCCCTTATCATGTTCTCACTTGGTTTTCAGTTCTCTGAGAGGTATCCTTTACATCAAATGACCCTTGTGTATGCTTCCATCTAGGGGTGCTACTTGTGTTGGGTCAACCTGTACTTGAACCATCTCAACCCATAGTTAATGTGGCCGCATACCAACTAACCCGATCTGACTGTTCTTAATAAATTAAAGAAAAAGCCTTTTTCAATCTGTAATCCACCTATTGTTCAAAATAAGAGTGCAACTTCAAAACTTAACCTTAGCCCTATCTTCTCTTTCAAAAGCAAGCCCTAGGCTCCCCAACAACCCTGACCCTTACATATTTATTTTTAATAATAATAATAATATATCAAAATCTATCTTTTATAAGCATGTTTGTTGCAACTAGTTAATATATTAAATAGGCTGAATGTGTTACTATAATGGATGTCAAAGTGAATTGTCAACTCAAACTTAACCCGAATTCAACCTGAGTTTTAGAAGTTTGGATTAGGGTTGGAATGGGTTGACCCTGACCAGGTAGTAGTTATAACCTGACCCAATTTGTAACCATACTTCCATTAGGTGCTATGAAATATCCTAGTATAAGCAGCCTTAGACCTAATGATGAACAGCCTTAGACCTAATGATGAACAAATGAAAGTGGTATTTTCTTATGGT
The DNA here is from genome assembly GCA_036873735.1 of Pouteria campechiana. Taxonomy (NCBI): domain Eukaryota; kingdom Viridiplantae; phylum Streptophyta; class Magnoliopsida; order Ericales; family Sapotaceae; genus Pouteria; species Pouteria campechiana. Next base: position 26,562 of record JAYJMB010063150.1, read on the forward strand.
GAATCCAATAATTTCCTTGATTTTGGGATTGTCATGCTCCCTTTCTTGCTGTCATTAGACAAGTTCAAGTTTTAATGTAACTTTACCATGAACCTCTTGTGATCTGTCAATTATGTGAATTTTGATTCATATCCTGAATTCCTGATAAAAACTGGTGTTCTGTTGCTGCCTGTTGTACTGTAAAATGTAACTGTCTTATCTCTGTCTTTGATAGTTTTTCTTTTGATTTTAGGGGGATACACCTTTCAGTACTCCGAATCCAGATGATTCTTACAATGTTAGCATCAAGAGATTGACATACTTCATGGTGGCTCCTACATTATGCTACCAGGTACTTGTTCTGGCTTCCTTCCTCACCCTTTAGTTCTCTCCAAATTGAGGAGCTTAATGACCCAAGATTGTTTTTATTAAATTTAGCTTTCTCAAGTTTCTCATCTAGATGAATGTCTTTGTTAGTCTCAGAGTTATCATTTTTATTTCTCTAATGTATTATGAACAATTCATTTTTGAATGCTTATTTCTTTCTCTTTGTTTATGAGAAATGCTACTAGTTTTGTATTTGCAACATTTTTTTTATGGATCGTGCAAGGTTTAGAAGATTTTAAACATGCTAATGATTTATCATGTAAGGGATCTGCTTCTACGGTACTAGTTAACCAAATTATGTCCATGGAGCCTCTCCATTTGGGTCTACCTTGATGAATATATGAAATCTAATCTGATTATCATATTTAACACCACTTATTTAACTAGGATATTAAAATTAATTTCGATTGAAATTTGACGTTGGCCACATAATTTTAAAAAGTTTAAAATCATGTGTAAAATATGAAACTCACCTAGATCCACTCACTCAAGTATTAACATGCTATAAAAATTCATAGCATCATTCATCTAGATAGGCATACTAAAGAAGGTATATATGTTGTACTAAAAGCTTTAAAATTTATATAGCAATCAGGCAATTTTAATGGGTTGAATTCATAATTTAAATTATCTCAATTTTTTTGGCCTGTGCAAGTCTTTAATTTAGATGATCTTTGGGTTCCTAGGTAAACAAGTGATAATAACATTGATTGCTGGATTAGATTTCATATAATCATCAATGTAGACCCAAATAGAGAGGCTTCACGAAAGTTCTTCTGTGGAACTGGTTCCAAAGAAACAAATCCTATTATCTAATCCTGCTAGTTGTTGCATCTATTTAATTTATTCTTGCATGAATGCCTTAGCAGCCATCTTGATGCCTTTTTTTTTTCTCTCATCTTAGTGATACTCTGTTGTCATTTTGTAGCCAAGTTATCCTCGTACGACAAGCATCCGGAAGGGCTGGGTCATTCGTCAAGTTATTAAATTGGTGATATTCACAGGATTAATGGGATTTATGATAGAACAGGTAATTAAAATTTCATTTAAATTCTAGAAGTAGTGTTCATATACTTTTCTTGCTTGTGAAACTTAATTTTCTAACAGTTTTGGTGGAACAATTTTTCAGTACATTAACCCGATTGTCAAGAACTCTCAACATCCATTGAATGGAGACTTTCTAAATGCTATAGAGAGAGTTTTGAAGTTGTCGGTTCCAACTTTATATGTGTGGCTCTGCATGTTCTATTGCTTTTTCCACTTATGGTATGTCACACAGTCTTGCTCTCATTATTGCACTTTCTTGATCTCATTATTTTTTTTTCAAAGTGGCGCAAATAGTTTTCGTGATTGCCATGATTGGATTATCCTTGAAATGGCTTTTAAGATGGATATTAAGTCAATGGCAGGATCTGCATGATGAATGCTCCAAAAGATTGTAATAGAGGTACAGTGCTGCAAAGGTGGTCCCTCTTGAGGAACACTGGAAAGCCTTCTGTTTCAAATAATATGGATCTTTCCTGATCATTGAGTGGATACTAGTATTTTCACAACAATTGAGTATTCAGAAGTGACTAATAACAAAAGTGGCACTCGTTTGATGGCTGGTCTGGATGACTGATCGGCCATTGAGTACATAGGTGTAGTCCTCCTATTCTTTGTCGATTGGTCATATATTTAGGATCATCATGTTGGAGTGGCTTTTCAGATGGAAGAGAATGTGAGCCCACACCATTGCATTGCAAGTTGATGATATTAATCCTTGTGTACCATGTGTACCATCTAGTTCATATTTATTGATGGTAGTTATGATCAATGAATCAAAGCTATTTTTGGAAAATGTGCACCAAGAGCAGGCCTCACATTGTGGACCATCTAACCTTGCCGGTTCTGGCACATCTGATATGTTTTCATATGGTGTGTGGGGTCTTTTCTTTTTTATTATTCACTGAAAGGCTAGAGTCATCTAATCAATGCTTTGTAGGAAAATTTAAATCTTAGGAGGGAGGGACATGCAATTGGTTCATTGGCTTCTAGCATATTTTGTTGGTCCATATGTGCCACCGAATTAGGTGGTTTGTATCATTTTCTAACCCCCAGCAACTTTTAGGAATTATTCAAATGGCATCATTGTCTCCTTTTAAAGAAAGTTCTTCTATGCCTTCCAAACAATACAAATTGGAAAATCATGAATTTGATAAAAGAAAATTTAAAATGGCAAATTTGCCAAATCATTAACTTAAAACTATGCCTTCCAAACAATTCAAATTGGAAAATCATGAATTTGATAAAAGAAAATTCAAAATGGCAAATTTGCCAAATCATTAACTTACAAGTTCAAAGAATCTCTAATAAATGAACTTTTAGATTTATGAACTTGAAATTTTCATTTAGTGAAAATGCCTCTTAATACAATGTCTTTTCTTGGGTTTCTTGTTGACTTGAGCATTTACTGAAAATGCCACCTCAATATAATGTATTTTGTGGGATTTCTTGGGTTTTGGTCAAATAGTGGTCGAATTTTTAATATGACAGTTAAAATGTAGGACTCAGATTGGTAATTTGGCTATCCATGGAAGCAACTTTTCTTCACATTTTGACCAAGGTCATTTCTTAGGTTTTTTACTCAATTTAGTACAAACCACTTCCAAATGATTACTTCATCATAGTCATCTTTTTTAACTGCATGTATGCTGTTCCTTTGGTTTAAAACTTAAAACAAATTTATTTCTGCATGCTAGATGGGATGATATCTTTATTGTAAAACAGCCGGTTCTTGTTCTCAAATAGGTACAGGTTGGCCTGGTCCATTAATTTGTAAACCTGTTCAGTAATAGTATGGTGGCTTCTGTCATGGTTTATCTGTCTAATATAAGAGAAAATTTGTTTAATGTTCAGTTTCCATGTCTTCTTCTTGGGTATATATCCAATTTGTGCATTTGATAATCATAGGCTAAACATCCTCGGTGAGCTCCTTCGTTTCGGTGACCGTGAATTCTACAAGGACTGGTGGAATGCAAAAACAATTGAGGAGGTGGGTTCTATTGTTTAATAATTGGCATTGTTTAGGATGTGGTTTAGTCCATTTTACAAGTGTAACTAAACATCAAAGCCAGGTTATCTGAACTACTTTGTGTCTGTTGCATGTGTTTTTATATTGGTGGATCATCATCAGTATTGGAGAATGTGGAACATGGTATGTATGTTTACCCGTTCTCAACAAGTTATCGTCGTTACATGCAAATTTAGAGTCTTAAACAAATTTTCAGATGTTCTTATTGGAAAAAGCATGTTTGCATCTGCCCTGAAGTAACTTTTTCATGCAAAGAAATGGCAGGCAAGCTCCAAATGTGTGTTGTGGTGGTTCTAATGTCAATCTAATTCTTTCCCTTGATCAGCTTTCTCTAATGAAGTCATCTAAATCATTGCCAATGAATTAGTTTATGTTGTGCATGTCTATGCTGCTTTTGCATCACGTGCAAAATTGGTGGGGACTCATCAAGTGTATATTCAGCCTTTTGTGTGATGATGTAGACTATCCAAGTTCCCTGTTGGATGGATCATAAACATTAACCTGAGGAGATAATACTAGACATGTGTTTCCTTTTTTCCTTTTCTCCTTAGACATGGCTCACTCTCACAATTAGTATTGCTCACAAGGAAAACTTGCTACCAGTTTCTAAATGGTGCAAAGATTATGTAGAGTTCAATGCAACATTTATTTATAATAAATGAGGCAATTGACTAGTAATTAATGCATCCTACGAGATAGTTCAACTGTTAGCCTTTCTCTGCATTTCTACTTTGGTTTTAAATCCTGGTTTTGTTTCTTATGAAGCATTAACTTGAACTAATCACAAAGCCATTATCTGATGAGGAACGTTACTGATTGCAGCCTGTTCACAAATGGATGGTTCGTCATGTATATTTTCCATGCTTACGTAATGGGATACCAAAGGTAATTCCTTCTTTGCCCACAAATAAGAACATTATCACCAACATATGTAATGCTTATGAAGCAATACTGTTCTTTTCACTAATTTGCCTTGCAATTTTATTAATACTAATAAACCACATGCACAATGCTTGCATGTGCTTATTCCAGTTAGGTTAAAATTTAACAATGGAACAGAATACTGAAAATAAAATGTTCGTAGGAAAAACAATTTGATAAATGTATGCCACTAGTGGAATCTGATGTGAAGAACTTTCAGGCATGTTTTACTTTCAGGCTTGGTTTCTGACCCAAGGAAAGAATCCAAGATTCAATATGAATTATTGGTCTATAACACATGCCTGAAAGTAACAGCATGCCCTTATATATCCACGTAACCACATAAAGGGTAATAGCTTGACATGTACTTGTTCCTTCCTAATTGCTTACCTGAAATATGGAATGGCCCCAAGTTTTCAAGAGTAGACCCAAATTAACAGGGAACATCTTGTGGTTGGATTGCTCATTAGAATTGGTTTTTAACTGTAGGTTCATCTGTTGTTTTTATGCACAATATTGCAGTTTCAGAAGTCGAAGCTTGACTGTATGCTTAGCTTTATTTAATGTAACTTGAGGCATGTTTTCTCTGAATGTGTATGCTCAAACCCCATGCGGTCATCCAAATTTCTTTACAATCATCAATAACAAGGGATAGGGAAACACGTGTCAATATTTGATGTTGTTGTTGCTTACATCAGAACATTGTATCGCCTATTGGAGATTTATATAAAATAGAACTTTGTTAATTGAAGATTCATATCTGAAACCTCCTTTGTCATCTCTTTCTATTTGTTATTAGTTCATCAATTTTGCAAGAAGTAACTTTTAAAATTCGCATCACCAATTCCCAATTAGTGCAGTACAAACCATCCAAGTTGTATACTGTTCTACATAGCTTGAAAATAAAACCTTCCTGGGGCCTTAAAATTGGTGTGTTCTGCTGAGAGTGGATATGCATTTATTGGCAACCAATCTTGACTGTTAGAATGGTCCATGGCTACCTCACCCAATAGTAAGTGATCTGAATTGCATGACAACTAGAAAAGGTCCCATGATGTATAATTCAAATTAATAAGGTATGATTCTATTTAAATTCCTTATATATGCAGGTTATCCCATTTTACGACTTAGGATTTGTATCCAATACATGATGCTGAATATGCTGGCATGATAAAGTCAGTGTTGGTGCCGACTGAGGTAGACCACAATTCTGAATTCATCTGTTGCTAGATCCTAGCCCGACCTTACCTTTTCTGGACCAACATGGACTGCGGAGGATGACAGTTCTGAATATCTTTGATTGCTAGATCCTATTCTGATCATTCTTTTGCTGAGTTTGAAGAAATTAAGCAGAACAGATGTCTGGTCACCTCCACCATGTACGCAAGGTCTTGTTACCCATTTGCAATATTCCAGTGACTTCCTCTGGACAAAATGGTTTCTAGAAAGAAAATTGAAGTATCCTGATTTGTTTCAGCTTTCGTGTGAGGAATGCAGATTAGCAAATAGAAGAGTAGATACCTTTGTTCTGCGCATGCCTAGCTTTTCTTCCTTGGCTTTGCTGATGATGGATCTCTCTCTTTATGTGTGTGTGTGTGTGTGTTTGTGAAAATGATTACTGATGTTTACATTTTATATTGGTTGCAGGGAGTAGCTATAATAGTTGCCTTTTTTGTTTCTGCTGTATTCCATGAGGTGTGTTTGTGATTTTTGTTTGCTTTCAGTCATTCAGATGTGCAGTTTGACCATGCTGACTGCTATGAATTTGATTATTTATTTCTCATTTCTGATATGCAATTTGACGACGCTGACTGCTATGGATTTGGTTATATGTTTCTTATTTCAGATATGCAATTTGACCATGCTTACTGCTATGAATTTGCTTATATGTTTCTTATTTCGGATATGCAATTTGACCATGCTGACTGCTGTGAATTTGCTTGTTTATTTCTCACCTTCTTGGAGCAGAATGAATTTTTTTTTTCATTAGTACCCAAGGACCAAATTTCATTATCCAAATCTACTTGTGTAAAAATGAAAATATGGCAACCATCAGAATTTCTTATAATCCATTCTGTACACAAATTCTTTGTGGTCCCACTTTCTCCGAACTGAGCCACCTCGAAGGAATATGTAGGTCCTCAGAGCCATCACGCAGTGTGCCTAGATTGCCTTCAAAATTTGTACTACATTAATTGGATAACAGTGCTTACTAATGCAGGTACATGTTCTCATTTGTTTCAATGGGAATCCAAACATCAAGGGATAAGGTTCTGTTCTTACTCTTTCATGTTGAAAATCCGGTTCATCCCTATGGTGATGAGCCCAATCGGGAATATGAACCATAAAAGAAAATACGCATTGAACCAAACACAGGAATACCAGTTACAGTAACTATCAGCCAAATAGGAATCCTTCTAGTAGGATCAGCCATTTACCCCACTTTCCTCCACATGTCATCAAAGTGGTCGTGCTAGGACATGAACAGTCATGGATAATTATGAAGATAATATCTTTCCAAATGGGATAATAGAATCCTACTAATCTCTTTCTTTCTCTCAATTGAAAAAATAATTGGAAAATAAAATGGCCAAGTACAAAAATGAGTAATAATCCCAGTAAAGAATGGTACAATTGGCCATGTTTCAGATACTGAATTTATAAATGGTTAAGAGTTTTTATTCCCTTCCAACCAGTCTTGTGAAAGTCGTGAACAAGGACAAAAATATATTTTTTTTCATACAAACAGGTTTTGCCCTGCTTGTGAGTGTTCCTTGATAATAGGTAGAGGAAGATGCTAAGATCCTGCTGTCCCCAGTTGTTTGCTTTTGCTGCTGTCATCCGTCTACTAGTTTCATATTCACCTATTTGACTGCCCTATTGCAACATGATGGGGAGTAGTGTTTGCTTTAGCAGTAATTAAGGATATCTCAGTGACTTCAGAAGAATATATTATCTCTTTTATCAGAGAATTCCATTTTTATCAGCAGCTTTATCAATAAAATAGAAAATAATTAAAAATCAAGAATATTAAGAAATTTTGTATGCAACTTCATCTAATTAAGGTAAATATAAATGAATATTTATAACTACAAACATTACTTCAGATGGCAACATTTAATGAGCAATGGAAATACATATAACATGCATACATTAGTGAAAGAAGTGCAAAATTGCAAATATAGCTACAAAAATAATATTGGGCCCATTGCCATATTTTAAGTTACAAAGAATACCAAACATGATAGAATTTTTTTTAAATAACAATCTTGTTGACATAGTTAACTTAAAAAAAATAAAAATATAAATTTTCATTCATTCCATGCATAAAACACTGACAAACTTAGCATGACTTGAATAGATATAAATCAAGTTTCCATCAACGTAAATGCATATAACAATACACAATAGAAAAACATACAAATTTAATAATTATATTACACATTTCATTATTTTTGATAGTTAGTAATCAATTATCGTCAAATTGATTGCTGATTTGTTATGCGTTAGACATTGAAACACTTATTCAATAATCTTAGTAATTTAAATTGGGATTTAATTGCTGACTTATGGCGTAGACATTGAAACATTTGTTCGTTTATCTTATTAAGCTAATTTGGTAAAAATCATTTGATTTAGGCATAATCCCCAAATTAGCCTTAAGCCCTAATTAAAATTAATTCATAATTATTAAATCTAACAACTGTTTTGATGTTGATCCATATTCAAGTTTACATATTACACATTCTTCTTCACCATTTATCACTTATTTGGTCATAATAACTAAATTAGGAATTTTCACACGATCACCCTTGATTTTACAAAATCCTAATTAATCATAAATTAAAAATTAAATGTGTTTTTATAGTAGATCTTTGGAGTGAGTAATACAATTTGGGAAATTCTGGTAAATGGATTTAATTTTCCAAATATGAAAAATTCACTTAAGTCTACAAATTAACGGTATAAACAGGTATATTTGATTCCATAGACCTTACATAGATTTCATTCCCTAAATTTTAAATCAAGTGATTTACAAAAAAAATAAAAAGTAAAAAACAAATTAAAAAATAATGAATTAAATTAAAGTTTTATATCTATGTAACGGTTGGATGTCGGTCCATCAAAACCATTGTCAAAATTCACTTCTGCAGCCTCCAATCACAGTTTCGTAACCAAAACAGCAGCAAAATGGGTTTCCTTGAATAGAAAATGTTGAGTCAGGTATCTGATTCTTTTTCATGCCTAAAGGATGATATTGTTAGATATTGTCCGAATTTCTCATGGCAAATTAAGATAATATTGATAAATGAGATTATTGGTAAAATACCAATAACATCGATAATATCTACGATTTTATCAGTGTTTATTGGAAACCTAAGAAAATGTCGTTTTTCCTACACCATTATTTATGGGCAGCTCCTTAATTAATCAGTGGGGAGGGTATGCTGAATGTTGGGCCTAATTAGTCTTTGAATGCTCCTGCATTATTTGGTCAAAATTGTGTTCATTTAGTTAGCAATTTGATACAACCTGGGAAAGCTTGATGGGATCACTATGCACTAGAAATCCTCAAATTTTAAGCTTTTCATAACTCCAAGAATTGCTACTGCATCAGAAGGTTTTTTCTGTTTGATCACATCTTCTGAATCTGAACCAATTACATGAAACAACTATTAAACTATGCATTTAGCTTATGGAAATTGTTCATTTTCATCTTGGGCTCCTTAGCTTTTTTCCCCCTTTTTCCTGTCAAAAAATATTTTTTTTCTTTACTCTTTTGGCACTTTGGTTCATAGGAGATTAATGCCATGAACTATGAACCTTTAGTTTGTTCTGGTTGATTATATATATATATATATTAATTATTAGATTGTTAGACTTCGATGGTATTTGATATTTGGATGCTTCACATGTGCACAGCTATGCATTGGTGTTCCTTGCCACATTTTCAAGTTTTGGGCGTTCATAGGAATAATGTTCCAGGTAATCAAGTCCAAATTTTTTGCATCTTTGCCTATGGAAATCTGCTTTGATTTTTTGTTTGTCAATCATGCTACTACTTTTGCCCTGCAAAATGCATGCCCCCCACGGAAGAAACTTGGCTGGACTCCATTGCTTATGTCAGTACAGGAGGGCATGTGTCACCTGGTACTTTGTAGTTACACGGTACACTGCTATAAGATGGCAGCACGTCATTCATTTGGGTCAGGCATTAATACTGATGATTGTATTATCTTATACTATAATTACTATAATCCTAACTCTTCTAACTATTTTACAAACTTCTAACACTAGCTTCAATGCTGTTTAAAGTTAATTAAGTTGACAACTTGGAAGAGAAGAGGTTCTATTATGGGAACTTCTAGTTGTAGAAATTCCTCCAGTTTCTCCAGTAATCCATTTGTTGACAGATGTTATTGCAATGTGATCTACAAGCATTTTATGTGATTTGGAACTATGGAAGTTAAATTATTTTTGAAAATGTGCTAACATTGCCTAGTGTGGATCCTTGCTCTTCCATATTCAAGCGGGAATGGATTTTTCAATGAGGTTGGACTGGCTAGATTTGTCTAAAAGCGAATATGCTTTTTCACTACCCCAGCAGGCCACACCATAGAACAACGGACTTGACTGAAACAATTTTGGTAGCCACATCTGTTCTTTGCTGGTCCAACTGAGAAGTTGAATGCTGTTGCTTTGATCAGCAGATAATGAGCGGCCATATATATATTTGTTTCCCTAGCTTTTGACATTTCACGATGTGAAAGCAGTTTTTTCTTTTCTCCTCTCTGCTTAATTGTGGTGGCTTCCTGTTGCATTGCAAGAATTCACTGTTAGTCTTATACATTGTGTTGTTTTAGCTCACTCATATTCAAATTTCTAAGAGGATTTCTGTATCACAAATTGTTAAATGATCTAAACAATAATAATGCGGTCTGACTTATTTCTATGGCACCTTGTTATATTGATAGGAAGGCATTTTCATTTTGTGACAGGTACCGCTGGTCATCTTTACCAATTGCATCCAAAATAAATTCAAAAATACAATGGTATGTCTCTAATCCACTTGGGTGACTTTTTTTATGAAGGCATTTTACCCAATCACTATTTATATCATCTTGAAATTTGCTTGCTGGGGATAAGGGTTTATCAATTATGGGGTTAATATTGTGGAAATGGAATCTTAGCTTTCTAGATGGAGGCATTTTCTTGACCAAAGTCCCAATATAATTCCTTACATTTGATTGAACTGAATCACAGATGAATTGCTTATGTTTGTTTGGTAGGTGGGGAATATGATCTTCTGGTTCTTTTTCAGCATTCTTGGACAACCCATGTGTGTTCTCCTTTATTACCATGACTTGATGAATCGCAAGGGAAGAATGGAGTAATCATTGACCATTATTGTACATCTAAATACATCGGCAGAGGAGTCTACAATTGAAGATGAGTCATGCATCTCCAATCTATCCTATTGGCAATGCAGGGACTGCATTTATTGTTATACTATCAGCAATTGTTCATCAGAGGTGCACTGTACATATATAATCGAAAGAGCCTCCTGCCGGAAGAATTTTGTAGAACTGAACACGTTTTTTGAATGCATCGTTGAATGATACCTCGTCTATTCTCGTCCAATGAAGCGTGTCAACATTTGAGAACTTACTCATTTGACTTAAAATGGAGGAGTTGACTGACGTGCATGATGTTCATGTAGTCAAATCTTCCGAGTTTTATATTTATTTGCTCATCATTTTCTGATAATAGCTTATTTTGTTAACCAAAATGCCGCGAGTAAACAAAATATTCAAGGATCCGAAAGGAAATTATTTGCATTGGCATCTGATTTTTGGTTTGAAATGTGCTAGCTATTCAGCTCGAGAATATTTAAGCATGTGTTCAATTTGCAGTCTCGATGACTGCTGCTTGCTGATCGAGACCGCATGTCACTGTGGCCTCATTGGTCATCTAGCTGGTGGAATCTTTTATCCAAAATAGTATTAGTAGTAGTTATACACATTCCTTCATTGACCCTTAATTTTGTAGGTGCATCACGTAATTTATTTGGGCTTAACAAGGTTTTGTGGTTATTAAGCCATACAATACATCAAACCTTGCAACAATAGCAAAATTATCCATCTGTTTAAGTGAAAAAAAATTGTGAACAGATACAACGATCAATCTAGTATTTGAAATTTGCAAACAATATTCTCTCTTAAAGAGTTCGAACTGAATTGTGGAAGGTTTAATCATTTGTGCTTTAGAACAGTCCCCAAAAAATTAGAAGATAACACCATCCCTCTCTAACAACAGCCTTATAATTCAAGCCTTGCACCATCCCTCTCTAACAGCCTTATAATTCAACCCTTGCCTTGTGCCGACTTGACTTCCATGGACAGAGATTGGGAATGTGGCTAAAAGGTCCTGTAATGAGACCTAGGATTAATTTTATTTTATTTATTTCTTGCATTGGGTGCTTGAAAGATCTAGAGGTCATTCTTTGGCAGGGAACGGCAAGGAGTCTTCACATGAACCTGACCTCCAGTGTTTTTTGTCCGTTAAAGAATGCCTAAATAAAAATGTGTATCGAAATTTCATATAAGGTGGAGATGCAGGTAAAAAAGATGGAAAGACAACCGAATCGGGTGGAAGAGAAATCTTTGTTTGAGTAGTTTCCTAGAAGGAAGTTTCCAATTACATAAACTGGGGTCTGAAGCGGTATTGGCACTTTGTGAGGAGTATCTCTGCCAGTGTCTCTATCTACTGACTGATGCACAAATGGGGAAATAATCCTTGGCGTGACATCAGTCCATAACCAACGAAGGTCGGTGTGACTGATGCAATGCATCATCCCGTTTGGCCGTAAACTTTGGGATTGACATGTCACACTGCTGTTTGGCATATTGAAATAGGTAAATATGGATGCAGCTTGCCCATTCAACCAATAAGATGTGAAAATAAACCAGAATCTACTTCTTTTTCTGTTATTAGCAGATACATTGTCCTGAATTTTTCTTGTTGTCAGGGAGGTGAAAGAGAGAGAATCTAGAATCCTCTCAACCAACTAAACGAAGATGAGCTTGCTTCATTTAGCTGTCTTGATCAAGAATACTTGCCGTAGAGAACAAACCAACTAATTGGTAAAGATGGCAACGATAAAGCCCCAACATATCATACAAACAAACATCATAGAAATTGTTGTGGCTGCCCAAAACTGCTCAGTCAAAACACAGTAAAGGAGAACCTGCCACAAGCTGCATAAATACCACATTGGCTGTATCGGGAGATTTCTCAGTTAAAATGGAGTGACATGAGAAAATTCAAATAAGTACTCATTTTGGGTAAGGTACCCCAACTCTCGTTTGTGTGGGTCTCCCTGGTGAGTGCATCAAAGGATTGGATGTGGAAGTTTGGATTCCTCACGACAATGTGATGCTTTCTAGTGATATTTGGTCTTGCATTCCCATAAGACATGAAGACTGTCACATGCATAAACTATATTAGCAGGCGTCTATGACCACCTTCATCAGTCTTAATTTTTTTCAAGAAGGGTGAGGTTTGGACATTTGACGCAAAGTTCTTGCAGAATGGGCAGCCACTTTTCTACAACCCCCACCATCACATATGCAGAAACTGGCGGGCACCTTCGACCTAGCACACGTCCTGAGAAGGCGAGATCTAAAGGTTTGATTCTAAGTCCCAACAAAACCTATCTACTGAGCATGAGATAAGCTATTGTGCTGATGGTGCTATCGAAGGATCCAGAACGATGCGTTTGCTACACTGTAAATCTAATACGCCTTCCTAGCCTGCATACCAAACTTGAAAAAACATCTCCAACTTACATGAATGTACTCCAGCTTTCCATACTTCTACCATTCTATGATGGTAAATATTGAGATATTAATAAGCTACCTAGAATATGATTTTCGGGATCAAGAGGAGCTTTTCGAGAATATGGCCTGTGGGTTGCCCCATCGTATGCTTATAGAAGTAACAACACTTATGGTTTGAAACAAATTGGAAACAAGAAAGAAACTCAAGGTACAATAAGAAATAGATCTGATGGGTATGGTGGGTTTGATTGGAAAGAAAAATAATGCCAGCAAGATGAAAAAAGAGTATGGCTGATATGAAAATTACACATCGAATTGGGAAATGGAATTTTCCATGCAATTGAATTCCATGGAAATCAAATCCATGGTGAAACGATCACCTCAAGTTCTGATAGCAGTAGATGGTTGATTCGCTTAGACAAAGGAATTGGTTGATCCCCACAAATAAGAAGCACAAAACCCACCAAAGATTTAATTCAATTTTCTAACGTCCAAGAAGATCGCAAGCCTAATGTATCAACACCAACAAAGCAACAGAATAACACGATCATGTTCTTCACACCTTTTGACAGTCGAAAACAAATCTGACACAGAGACAAGCGCGTCATAGTCAACTAAACATTATCCTCCACCAGAAATGCAGAAGAAAAGTTATCAAACCTCACCCTCAAAGAACCAATTATCAGACGCACCCAAAAAAATTAAAAAAACAAAAAGAAAACTTAAAAAGAAAATTTTGCTGCCATGTAAAAATCTGTGGAAAAATACGACAAGATCATTTTTTGATAAAAGCCCAAAAGCCAAAATGCCAGAGAGAAAAAAAAAAGGTCAATGCATACACATTTGCACAGGCACATCTACATTTTATATAAATATATCCAGAAGTAATAATCGCAAAAAAGCAACCAACACACTATCATAGAACACCAACATCCATTGATTGAGATCATCTTCCGAGATCTCAAGAACAAACGCAATCATTGTGTGTGTGGGGAGGCGAGAGAGGGAGATAGTGAGGAGGACGAGGTGGCGGCCCACCAGGGAAAGAATTACCGCCATCCATAGACCACATGTGTATATCTGTCCTTAAGCCATCTGAAGCTCTTCCTGAAAGAGCCTTTCACCTTCCCTTCGACGGCGTAGACCTTGTAGCTGGCCACCCTCTTCTTCCTCTGCAGCTCAGGATCGTTAAAGCTCCAAGCTTTGGCGATTGATGAGGAAGATCCGCCGGTGGTCTTGCTCTTCTTCAGCTTGGTTGGCTCCTTCTGGGTCTGTTGCTGGGTTGCCGACGAGGTGTAGGAAGCGCTGTAGCACCTCAGCTCCTGCCCACCGTACACCTCCATCTGCATCCTCCCGGCGCCATACGACTTGGATCTCCACCCATCCATTGCTGCCGCAGAGAAATTGAGATTTTGGACTAAAGATTCGTGGAAATCTGAAGGAAGATGGATGATGTAAGAGCCCTTTGCCCGATATTGCTGGTGAGACTGTTGTTGGAGACAATTCAACGACGACGGCAGTGAAGAGCCATGGCTTGGAGTGCTCTGAGCTGTCGGGAGGGTAAGATATTTAACGAGGCCTGTTCAGGAACAAACAGAGGGTCCCACCTACCCTGCTAACATAACCTTGATGCTGACCAACGACTTATCGGATTCAGTGGTCGAGATTTGATTTACTAGTGGTGTCATGTGGACGGTTACCATGAAAATTAGTGATTCAATTAGGGAAATTTTTCAAGATGGGGCGAACTAAATGCATGGACCAGGATCAGTGGTGGACAATCCATGATACATGGCCTTAAGAGAAAGGGAGAAATTTGTTTTTTTTAAAAAAAAAAAAGAAAAGGAAAGGAAAGTGATTCATGGTAAGCTTGGTTAATTGATTGAATTTAATTTATAATAATTGTAATCTCAATTTAATTTTTAATGATAGTATTATCGTGAAATCATTTGCATTCGCTTTGTGAATTAAAAATGAGGTAAAAGGAAAAGGAAAAAAAGTGAAATTTGGGCCAGTTAAGTATAAATGAATAAATAATATTATAATATAAAAAATAATAATTAAAAATAAAATTGATAAGGTGTTTGGGTGAAATAATTATGGAGATCGAAAATATGGATAATATTAAAAAATATAATTATTAATGTTAAATATTATATTATTCAAATGCAGTAAAAAAAAGTAAGAAAAAGCATTTACTACGCATATCCTTAAAAACAAAAGAATAAAAGAGAGTTGCAAAGGGGATTATGGTTAGGGTTGTCATTAGGGACCAACATTTAAATTTTATTCTCTCATGGATGTATCATAATATTAAGATTCAATCTAAGTCCTTCATTATATTTTAAATAATTTGTTTAGTCGAGTATAAGAAATTATCTCAGATGAAAATTAATATAAATATTAAAATTTAAGAAAATATTATATCATGCTAAAGATGAAAATATTATTTAAAATTATTATTTTAAGTTTTTAAATTATCTAAAATTTAATTTAATTTATTTACTTTTCTAAATATGTGTAAGACTGGACAGGATAGATATTTATATATTATTATGGTTTACAAAATTGGTTCAAAAAATTTGGATGAATTTATATATATATTTTTTAAGAGTTTCCTTTTTGTGGTTCATTTAAATCTAAATCACAATAATTGTTAATATAAATAAAATGGATGGTTTAGATTTCATTTTATTAAATCATTAAAATGTCCAAAAAACACCAGGGGAGCACCAAGACTAGGTTGCTGGTGTCAGCATTGATGTCATTGTCCCTGCGAGAGAAAGGGTGTGCCGAAGCATGCACGAGGAAGCATGCTGTTGTGCAGCTCAGCAAGCCACGTGCACTGCCCTGAGAATCCGTGGATTACGGTGCATCGGACGAGTTTTCCTCATACTAACCTTCCTGGCAAGCGCACCGGCCGACAACCTCCTTAGCACCCGGATCATGTGCTAGAAGAACAAGAAGAAAAAGAGGAATAAAATAAGTAAAATTTAAGTTTATAAATAAAATAAGTAAGTAAATTTTTAGATGAAATAAAAAATTATGATTGAACAATTAGAGCCTATAATATCATCTTCAACTCTAATTAATATAGACTTTTATCCACTTTAGCTTATAAAATTATGGCACTGGAATTTTTATAATTTTGTTTGGGCAACTTTTCAACTCAAAAGTCAATGA
Source organism: Pouteria campechiana (assembly GCA_036873735.1). Taxonomy (NCBI): domain Eukaryota; kingdom Viridiplantae; phylum Streptophyta; class Magnoliopsida; order Ericales; family Sapotaceae; genus Pouteria; species Pouteria campechiana. Next base: position 42,945 of record JAYJMB010063150.1, read on the forward strand.
CTTCTTATCATTCATGCTAAAATTCATAGTATTAACAAGTAGACCCAAAGTAAATAATACTTTATATTAGTTAGTTAAACTTGAGTTTGTTATATAAATAAGTAAAATATTAAAATGATATACATGGATAATGCCAAAATAGATAGGGCATAATAATTAAGAAAAGGTATATATGATTATAAAAAACTATATGTCACATGTACTTAAATAAAGAAAAATTATAAAACTATTAGTACCATCCAGAATTATCTGAAAAGGAGCAAAGAATTAAAGCATTCGAGCTCTTATTCTTTAGCTAAATTGAAGAAGATGACATCACTTTTGAAGACATCAACATGGCCAGCTCATCCCTATCGTCTCCATAAAAGCAACACCATTATTTCAAAATGCTATTATTACAACAACACTATTTATAAAATGAGTAAATAAATTTTTAGATGAAATAAAAAATTATGATTAAACAATTAGGGCCTATAATATCATTTTCAACTCTAATTAATATAGACTTTTATTGGCTTTAGCCTATAAAATTACACTAAGACTTAGAATTTTTATAATTTTGTTCAGTCAACGTTTCAACTCAAAAGTTAATGACTTCTTATCATTCATACTAGAATTCGTTAAAGTATAAGCAAAATTTAGTAGGCCCAAAGCAGACAATACTCTATAATAGTTAGTTAGACCTGAGCTTGTTATATAAATAAATAAAATATTAAAATGACATACATGGATAATGCCAAAATAGACGGGGCATAATAATTAAGAAAAGGTATATATAATTATGAAAAATAATATGTCACATGTACTTAAATAAAGAAAAATTATAAAAACTATTAGTACCAATAAAAAGATATTAAGTCTGAATAAAGCATAGAGTCTATTTGATTTGGGGGTAGGAAATGAAAAGTTCGTTACCTAAAAGAAATTATTTTTGAAGAAATGATATGACATACGCCTGTATAATAATTTTATTTTCTTTCATCATTATCTTCATTTATTTTAATTTTATTCACCTTATAATTTGCTTTCCATTTGGCTGTACGGTCATTTATCCACAGGCACCATCCCATGGTCTACTTTCCATTTCCTTTTTCCCAGCCAAACAGCCACGCCATCGATTTCGTATTTTCTGCAGGTTTTCCTGGGTCTCCGAAAACGGACCCTTCACTTTTTTATCGTTAACGACGTACTCTGGCCAAGCACGATGCTTCATGCGCGTATTAACGAGTGGATGGGAAATTGGGATTGATCGGCCAATCTTATTTTTTAGATCATCCGATGGTACTAACGATGATAAACCTAATAAATGTATGAGTAATCGGAAACGAAGTTGCAGGGGTTGGGACGGTCAATCCAAATCACAGCCTTCATTTTCACAGCATACTGACAACGGCCGTTGGTTTTGGAGCTACGGTCAGCCATTAATTGGACATTTGTTATAGTGTCGGGAAGCTGATAGGGTTGATATTCAGGCTTTCTGCAGTTGCACGCGCGCGGCCTTCACATCTCAAATAAAACCGTTCAAAATTAAATACGGCTAGTAATTTTAAGTGCTATTTGCATTTACTACCTCACCTTTTTTCAGTTTGCACTTCTCACCTTAATTTTTTATATTTGTCTCTTGTTACAAAAAATTTTGCAAAAAAGCCCCCTGACCCCTGTTTTTAATAGAACTTTGGCTGGTCAAAATTTGATCATGTATGGGTCAACTTTAATTAGATTTTGTTGTTCATCTAGACGTGATCCAGATTATATAATTATACCTTTAGATTATGTCTCACCTAATCTCAATGACCAGTACTCAAATCACAAAAATAAACCCCAAAAATTAAAAATCTATTTGATAATTTGAAGGATATATATTCAATCGTATCTTCAATTTTTGGGATTCATATTCAAGAATTAGTCCACTTGACATCAAAATTTGGTAGGGCTTGATAAGGGTGCCATTGTATCCCTTTAATCATATTTAAGTGGGTTACAAAATTCAATCAAAGTTGATTAGGCAAGAATTTGATTACTTAAAATTTGATTAATCAAAATTTTATTAAAAACATTTACCATGATTAGTCAAAGGGGTCTTTTTGTAAAATATTTTCATAATTATGGAAAAATATACAAAATTAATAGTTATAAATAAAAATTGCAAAATAAAAAAAGGCAGCTCTAATTTTAATTTGCCCTTTGAGCTAATTTTAACTGCCCACTCACTAGCTACGCAACAGTAGGCAGGTAAGGGCATTCAAGTTCTTACCCATCAACTCCTTTTAAGCTAAGCTATTAATATCTGCTGAAGTACTAAATGAATAAACATAAAATAAATAATTTAAGAAAAATAGTTGAAAATAAAAATAAAAAATTGTAATGTGTGAGAAGTACATAGCTGTAGGTGGAATCTAAGCTCATCCTGAGCTAAGATATTTGATGGCCTTTTAATAATTTTACATTAAAAATTTGAGGCACTTGAGAATACTTTAAAACATGGTCCAAAAATGGGATTGGTTGAACGATGCTGATATTAATTTTCCGTTGACGCTGTTTTGGGTAAAACGTGGTCTTTGTTTGTGCAATCCAATCCAACGACTTTTCCACCAATCCATCCAGTTGGCAGAAGAAAGATGCATGCTGCGAGGCTCCAAAGCTCAACTCAATTGTCAGTCAAAAGAACCGTCCAACCATAGCCTGCCAATCTAATTCTCGAATAAAAAGGAGCCCATGCTTCACGAGACAGCTGATTACTTTTTTTTTTTTTTTTTTTTTAAAAAAAGCCAATACAGATTGCACCATGCATTTTAAATTATGAAAAGTTGGCGATGCTTAATCTTATGATTATTTGCATTTTACCCCCTTGTCCTTTTTGCTTTTGCATATTCTTCCCTATGGCATTTAAAAATATAGAGTGACCCTTATATATAAATTATTTTGTAAAAAGAATCCTTTAAGGATTTCATAAGAAAAAATTATCAATTCCACCTTTTAAATGTAATGTATTTTTAAAATAAAAACACTCAAAATAGGATCTACTAAGCTAACCTGACCCACTAGCAATCAAGATCAGGTCAAACATGATTCAAGTACACCCTTTATTAGCCTCAATCATATTAAGTTGGGCTGCATTAGTTAAAATTTGACCAAATAAGGGTATTCATCTAATGAAATCTCTAATTTTTAAGTTTTATTTCCATGATTTGATCTACTTTCTATAAAGATTAGGTAAGGCACCATCTGAGAATACCTTTACATGGCTTTCATCATATTCACATTAACTACAAAATTTAGTCAAAATTGACCATTTGGGAGGCCTTTTATTTATTTTTTAATTATTGGGTCCAAGTTTGACCCGTCAAGCTTTCCTCGAGGAAAGAAGGGTATGTGGGAATATTTTTATGAGTGAATATGTAAAATCAATTGTTATAAGGGTAAAAAACTTCAATCCTTTTTTTTTTCCTTAGACTTGAAAATAGTAATAATAATAATAATAAATGATTGGATATAATTAGACTTGAAAATAGTAATAATAATAATAATAATAATAAATGATTGGATATAATTAGGTAAGAGATGGGGTTAGTGCTGCCCGATTCGCGGATGAAAATAGAGAGATGAGATGAGGCAGCAGCTGGCCTTGGTTTTTGTGGGGCTACTTTTTCTACGCGGAGGAATTTTTTGGGCAGGAACCAGTACAGTTGTGGCGCCCTACCACGGGCTCTGCCAGACACTGGACGACGGAACAAGAAAATGAGCAACAGCTAAAAGTTTCATACAAAGGAAACTGTGTACCCATTTTCAGACGCGGGGGACCATGTGCAAGCCATGCGCTTCACGCACTCGTTGAAATTACAGAATCAGATCCCTTTCGGATGACTTCTAAGGCTTAGGATCGTCCATGAAGGTAGAGATGTGCGTGTGAGATTGGAAGATGCTGGAACGTCGTTGCTCTGTTTTCTTTTCTTTGGTCGGCTAGCTTCTGTCCCTTTCTGTCTACCGACTCGGACCCACTGCATCACGGAAACCCGGGCACGACAAGCCGATCATATCATCCGTCGTTGGTGGGGTGCGTATGGGAACCGCCAACAACATGTGCTCCATGTCCCACCACTACCAGTGAAAGAATTTCGTCCCGTGGCAAGATGGGTGTAAAAGTACTAAGGCACTTGACCTTCCAGCTTGTTCTTATGCTTTGTATTATTATTAAAGCTCAGGCGGCCAAGTCCTGAGATTAGGCGTCTGACCCCTCGTGTCAAGCAACAACAATTGTATTATTTTTGAACAATGGACTCATTTAATGCATTTCAACAGCACCAAGGGCTCAAAATAAATGAAGGGTTATAAGAGGAAAGATTAACTCAATGTTTTAAATTCATGAACATCAATTTAATCCTTCATCTACTCACTTTCAAGGACATTTACCCGGTTTTCTTGAAGTCTTCTCAACTCTGCTCAAACTTTCAAGTGTTGCAGTTCATATCATCTTCTACATTAAGAGAAACTTATTGCCCTTAATCTTCTATCATTAGAAGTTGTAAGGTTTATCCATTTCGTAATTTTTTATTATTCCTGAAAAGGGTTTAAAGTCCTTGTTCTAGGATCCAAAAACAAGATAATTGAAGATTGTCTCAATGCCTGTTGTTGTCAGGTGATTTAAAGCCTCCAAAGCCAGTATCCGGGTTGCAAGTTGGGCTGGGTCAACCTGAACACAAACCATTTCAACCTAAATTTTTAGAAAGGTTGAGATCCTTTTTTGGTCTACTAAGGTTGGGTTGAGTTGAAAAATGTAACTCAATTTATAAATTAAGTTGAGCTAATGTAGCAGCAACTCTAGTAACCCAAACAAATTAAACTTATTTTTAATATTTTTTTTAATTATTTAATTCGCAATCCACCTCACGTTGTTCAAAATAGGGGTGTAACTTCAAACCATAAATTCAACTCAAATCTTTTAATCTTTTCTTTGAAAGCCAACGCCATCTTAGACTTCTTCTCCACTAGCTTGACTTTTATATATTTTATATATTTTTTAAATTTTTTATAAATATATTTATCATAATTAATTAATATATGTTAAGAACATCAAATATGAAAGTGCGAAAGATATTAACCTAAATTGTCAATTTGAACTTAATTCATATTCAACTTAAATTTTAGAATTTTAGGTTAGGACTAAGTTGAAATTAATCAAACTCAATTTACTAATAAAGTTAGGTTGAAAGTTTTACAAAGAAGCACCTGAATTGGTCTACCCTAGGTCGAATATAAAACACTACTTACACCCGTCGCTAGAATTACAAGAGAGCTTTGATTACAACTGTATTTGAGATTGTTAGGTTTTCTTTCTTTTCCTTCTAAACCAAATGTGAATTGAAAGCCATGATTTAACCACTTGATTTGAAGTAGTTTCTTTGTACAATTTTAAATTTTATTTTATAACAAATAATAATTTACATCCATCCACCTGGATGCTTGCTGATATCATGTATTTGCCCCTCCGCCTTTCAAATTTGCATTTATAATCCTAAAATTTGGAGAATATTTCAAGAAAAACCCCCACTATCACGAAATTATCATTAAATTAGAAAATAATATTCAAGTATTATTCAAGGTTTCTCCAACTATATAAATTATTTTAAACATAATCAACCTATTTAGTAGCAAAATTTATTCATAATAGGTGAATAGGTGGGCCACGCCAAATAAATTTCAATGACAAGATACACCAACATACATGTTGGACTGGATAGATTTTAGCATAAAATAAAATATATTATATGTAAAGCAGTTTGAACTTTGAAGATGAAATGAAGGTACATTGACTCTACTTTGGACATAAAATTAAAATCTATAGTGAGGGCATTCTTGTCTTTAAGAGAAATTCATTCTGTTATTGAAGGCTGAACACCAAAAGTTGACATTAGGGGCATATATGCAAAATACGGTAAACCTAAGGAATACGCATGTGTTATCAATTCATCATATGGATAAATATGCAATATTGTCAAACTTCAAAACTAAGCATCCAGTTTATTTTAAAGCAATTGAAGTTCAAAAGTTAATACCTATAGCAAATTGAACACATAACCGAAGAAAAAAAAATTACACAAATTATTATGTATTGCAATGAAAACACGTTTTAATACAAAAAACATTTTTGAGAAATTGCTCCCTTTAAATATATATATATATATATATATATATATATATATATCCCTTGAATCAAGAAAATAAATGCAATATGAAGATGATACTTTGGAATTATCTGAGAACTCGTCCCATCCATAGCAGATAATGGAACCGACAAGCCTGCATCACAAGCCTTGCATCCGCCGCAGAAAGCTTATTTTCTTGGAAAAAGCCATTTCAGCTTCTCATCAATCTCATCAGAGATGTTACCTTTTACCCATACAAACTGGTCGCATAAGCGGTCAGAAGACTTAAAAAAGAGCATACCGTGATGACCATGATTGCCGCCCATCCTAGGCTTCTGACAGACATTACACAGGGGCTGTGTAATATTCTGCCCCAAGGAACCATCTCAATTGGTAATAATTTATCCAACTCCAGAGAGATGTTGAAACTTTTTCACCATTGGTAACCGATATTCTTTCTGCCATCATCACTTCAAAATCCCAGAACGAAACCCATGGACAATATTTTTCCAGATGGAAAAAGTTTCAATATTATTGCACTGTTTTTGTTACAAGACCAACTTAAAACACACTTTCCCACTCACGTAGGAAGAATCCAACTTTGATATTGCCTTTGGCTAGATCCAAATCATGTGGATTCAAGTTTGACTCAAGACAAAGAAAAGAAACATCCATGTACAAATTGCTAACAATTTTACAGGGGCCTAATTCTCATGTAAACACAATCTTCCAGACAACTAAAATGTAGACTTTAAGCCATTACAACAATTTCGCCTCTGGAACCTGCAAAAACAAGAGAAGAATCTCAAATTAGACCCAAAAACAAAAACGAACAAGGCAACAACATAGCAGTGGTGGGTTGTCTTTACATTGTTCATGTATCTCTTTTGCTAGCTGTAGCAGCGAATCCGCTTCCTCTGCCATCCTTGAAACCCTCTCTGCCTCCCTTACTGCTTCAGATGCTAAAAATGACTTGGCTTCTGCATCTGCTATTTTGTAGGCCGCAGCCATTGCAGCCTCCTCCAGTGTTTCACTGTAGGCAATCAGGCTAGGGGTTTGAGATACTCTTGCGCGGTTGACTGGATCCTTCTGTTTTGGGGTGGGAGATTTTGTAGCAACTGAAGAATCTTTGAGCTTGTAGCCATTTTGGACCTGCATGTGATGACATTATAAAGATTATCATGAGAGGAAACAAACGAAGCATATAAAGAACAACCCCCCCCCCCCCCCAAATAAAAAACAAAAAGACAAATGCCGTTTCAGCTTCTGCAAAGTTTGAATATGAAATTGGAAGGTTAGAGTAGCCAAAAGTATTCCAACCTTCCCTACAATTTGCATTTTTTTCGCTTTGAATAATATAATTTGTTTTCATATATACCCATTGTACATGAGGAGCCTGATAATTTGCCAAACCAGTGGTTGTCTCCGGCAGGGATCAAAACATCTGAATGCAGCACTGGGCATTGGGAAGGCAAATATATCTGTTTGCATTAGGAATATATTCCAGTAGATTAATCCAAACAAATCCAATACGAGTGTGCTTTTATCATGATGCAATAGATAAGATTGAAAACAATTGTTCAATTCATGCTGTCAATGGCATTGAATACAACTGCAAATCATCATAATGAAAAGAAAAATTTTTGCTCCAGTATTGAATATATGCCAACAACACCAAAGAATTGCATCTTGCTAGATTTTCAGCAATAGATCAAATTGCATGGTCTTCATCAGATGATAATTTGTACTATGGCCATTGACATGCTTCAACAGCATTAGCGTTAATAGTCAATGGATCATAATTCATAGATTAACCTCTTATTTATTAGTAATAGATGTGACTGCTCAGGAAGTAAACTGACCAGTGAATCAAAAGGTGTAGAAAGCTAAGTTTACCGGCAGTGGTGATAACTGTCATAGATGCAATGACAGATGATGCATTAAGGTTGACCAAAGAGTTCAAGATCAATATGGTGAACTTCAGAATTAACTCCCAAAAATAATTCACGAAAGAAATGGTTGCAACATGAAAATACAACCTAGGGAAGTACAGGAGTTCCTGACCATGAGGATTGTAAGCCATAGACTTAGGTAGGTACCCTTAGGAAGGGTGAATAAGGTAGTAGTGTGAAGATGTCGGTAAGAGTTAAGATACCAAATCAGATTGGTAGCATAGAAATAAAAACAAAAACTCATACACAAAATGCCAATGGCTGGAGAAGATGGCATCATGCACTTTCCAAGGATGATGGGGAAGCAAAAGTTCACACAGTGAGACACAAAGTCACACAGCATATCAAGGATCAAACTCCAAGCCTGGAGCTTTGATCAATGAATAAGATTAAGAACAGAGGTAACAAAGGATCGATGAGACCTAGTGCTGGAGAAACTTACTATTGAATGTATTCTCCAAAAGATTTAGATTAAAGGAATTATGTTTTAAAAATGCATTTTATTTTCCATGAATGCCACTGATCCCATACATACATAAATTTTTTTTTTCATACTGACAAATTGTTCTTTTATCTGCAAGTGTATGTAAATTACAAGGACAATGATACAATATAAACAAATTTAGCAAGATGCATCTAAGCAATTTCCAAAAATCATCACTTGACAAAACGGCTCTAGAGCTTAGAAGTCAGACAGCAGATTCTAATCTCAAGGCAACAGCAGCTCCATCCACCTTTCATAGAGTCTAGTAGAGAATTATCTGATGGCAGGATGCAGAAATCCATTGACTCCTCTGAAAACATTTGCAAGTGTCTCTATTGAAAGAAGCCACTTCTTCACAAATTCATGACCAGCCCAAAATGATGAAGCAAGCAATATGGTAAATAGGACTAATGCACAAAATTTAGGGTTTATTTATTGTTGAATAATTTTAGAATATTTTATTTGGAAATTTGGGTATTTAATTATTTTTAGAGATTTGATGCATCCGTCAAGTGATCAAATTGAAACACTGATCAACTTGATGAATGGTTTAGGTTAGTGTTTATTTATTTTATTTAAGATTTTTTATTTATATGCAGGTAAATCAACATTTAATTCTATGTATCAGTATAGACAAGGTAGCACGTATTAGGGGTTTCGGACTTTTAATGAATTGAAAGTTTTGAGTTTTTTGTCGTCTTTCTATCATTTCTCTAAGTTTCATCTACTTTCTCTAATCCTTTATTCCCTTCTTTCCTTAATTAAGAAGTCTACCTCTTTCTTCCAAAGTCTTCCCCTTTCTGCTGTATCAAAGTTTTTCATGCTACATCAATTTGGTATCAAGAGTTGAAGCCCAAATTTTAATCTCAATTTAACCCAGCAGCTTGAGACCATAGCTACAATCTGCTTACTGTTCACCATTCTTGCACTTGCACATGAGCCAAAGCTTGTTCAACAAGCTTTGATTTACGAAATTCAGATTGTGTTCACAGACCTGCTATTTTAAAGCATGGCTAACTGGCCATCATCTGCAGCATCTCGAGATCACACTGCCTGAGTTATTCACACTTCCACTGGTGAAGGCTCTCCACTGCAACATGGTCCTTTCCTTTTGTAAAATGGCATCACCAATTACTCCCACACAACCATGACAACTCATATCTCCTTCCCTAAGGGTTGCGTTTGTCACAGCCCCTAAGAACAGTGACTACGTACCAAGTGTGCCTGTGCAGGGCATCTTTGCCTCATCATCATGCTGCAACAATCTGCTGGGTGTTCCTACTTCCAATCCACCTTCTTCAGCAACTGTTACTAATAAACAGCTACTTGGGACATCTCCGATGGGTAGCAGCCTCCAATTTCTGATTTTGAAATTATGAACCCAGTTCAAAATTTGCATTAATTCCCCAGGTTTTGGAACATTCAATGAAATCTCATGCTTTCAAATCCACTTCCCTTTTCGTATCAGTAATCTAGGATAGTGGTTAGTATCCTAGTTATTTAAAATTTACTATCAAGTATCTATGTAGCGACCAGAATCAATATATTTTGGCTTTTTGTGATGATGTGACATGTTGACTGTTAACTCTTGACTTATTGCCCATTTGACATGTTGGATCGACCATTTGATGATGATCAAACCATTGATTGTGGTTCTAGCAATGGGGCTCGCAACCAAACCAAGTGGATGAGCACCGATAGCTAAGGCAAGATTTACTTGCTCTTTTTTGGACAGGATCATCCTTCCACTTCTATCCTCAGACAAAAAGGGCAAGATTACCATTCTCATTTAGGAAATCCCCTAATCTTTTAAAAGTGGAAAAAATTTCTCTCTTTCCCTTTTAGATGTAATTTTTTATGGAAGAAAGGGAAAGGGAAAGTTGGTGCACTGTTGCAGTGTAGGAGGGCTCTACATAAAGCATAAAGGGACTTGCAATGATTTTGCCTTTATAGATTGTCACAAAATTTAAGTAGGATTTGAGTGCATAGTGTGAATTAATCCCTTATTTACTAAATTGTTTATGTGATTTCTAAATAGGGATTTGGATGGTTTGGAACAGTGAATTCAATATCGATATTATCAACAATAATATTGTTTTTAGGGTTGATCGATAAAAAAACACATTGAAAATCGATATTAACCTATTTTCCCATTTTTATCGATAATATCCACGATATTATTGATAATATTGTGATATTGTGATATATCGATTTATCGGCGAAAAATTGCCGATAAATTGTCGATAATCAAACCAATATTATCGGTCAGCGTAAACAAGCCTCCATTCGAACGTTGTCTCCCTCCCAGGCTTCGCTATGCAATTTTGTTGGAGTGGAATCACTATTCCTAGATTCTAAAAGTCAAATCGAACATTCCATTTGCGTTTTTTGGTCAAAACAACTTAATTTTGAAGATCAAAAAGGGAATTTTGAGGCCGGACGTTCGAACATTTGAAGGTATGAAATGCATGATTTTCTTAATTTTTTCTTATTTTTTTTCTTCGAAATCAATTGCTAGCATGAAAATCTAAACTCCATTTGTGATTTAGGCATGGAAATTTGTCCGATTTGTGGAGATTGGGGATGAACACCCAATTTAGGGAAAATCCCCAAATCGATTGATTCATCCCAAATTAACCAATTTTTATGCATGAAAATATAGATTTCATGTTAGATCTGGTGAAACTAGTAATTTCCAAAAAAAAAAAAAATCTTGAAAAATTACGAATTTTAGGGAAAAAGCCTAAAATGTTATTTCTTTAAAAACACAATGTTTGGATCATGATAAAAGCTTTAGACCTAGCTATTTTAAACAATAATTTCTATGGAACTTATGTAAACAGACTTTTTAATTTTTTAATTTTATATTTTAATATTAATTATAATTTTTATTAAATAAATAATAAACTTATATATGCTGTGTTAATTCACAAGTAATATCATATCATTATAGATATAAACAGAAAAATGTTCATAGATTTTTTAATAATTGTGAAAAATATAATTTTTTTCTAAAATTTGTAAATATGTTTCTTGATTAGTTTTGAACGTGTAGAGTCATTTTTAGACATTGTTGGACACATACAGTATGAAAATTTGTATATTTAAGAGTGCATAAGTCTTAAAAATTTTGATATTGTGTTGTGTGGATAAGAAAGAAAAAATTATTTTTTTTCCTTTTTGGTATGTGTATGACTTAGTATATGATGTTTAATGTAATATTTTCCTTACTAATATTTACTCTCCTTCTATTAGCTTATATGCATTTCTTACGTACACATTCATTACTCATGTAATGGTAGCTTTTTTAATCCAATTTTTTTGCTCAAATTATGTTTATATTTATCATATATTACAAAGTTTCGCTGAAAATCTCTCAAAATTTCTCTATTTTTAAAATTTTTGTCTGTTTTATAGATAAAGTTCCAAAAAAAAAAAGATAATATCTCTGATAAAAACGATAATATCTTTTTTCCTGACCACCAATAAATAGGTATTTATCAATAGTACGCGCACTAGTTTGAAAAGTGTGTTTGTACATATGTGTGTATATAGAGGTGTAAATAGTGTTGGGTTCAACCCAAGCCCAACTAACCCAATCTGAAAATGGGTTGGTTTGGGTTAAGAAATAGCCAAGTTATACAAATATGGTTGAACCCGATCCGATTTCTAAGATAGGGTTGATGTGAGTTGGGGGTTTAGCATCCCAAATTTGACTAGATCGGATTTGATATACATATATATATGTGTGTTTTTTCCTTTTTATATTTCTCTATATCATAGCTTTTAACCCTTCATTCCTTTCCCATGCTATACCCATGTGATACACATATAAGTTATATTATGTTATATAACTAGAATTTGAAATAAAATTTGAAAACCAATGATAATCATAAAAATATGAATAGTAGTTTGTTTCTTTTTTTCAATTTTTCTTTAATGTATTTGGTTACTCTTTACCAAGTGCTAGTTTATTTTTGTGATTGAGGTTGATTCAATGGTTTAGATAAGAAGTCTTGGCAAAATATTGGTTTTATTTTTTCCTTTTAGATATGAATTTTGGTAATTTAATCATGATTTTTTTAGAATGACATAAGTGATATAAATGAGCATTTTTTATATTAAAACATGGAAAAATTCTTGTAGAAATAATATTTCAATTGTATTGAAATTAAAAATTTTATTTTAGTTACCATAAATATTTATTCAAAATAAATTTAAAATAAAAAAAATTAATGAAGTTTAGGATGTTAACTTTATTTTTTAACCACACTTATCAACCCTAAAATTAACCTGGTATTCTCAGGATTGGGATAGTTTTAAAAATAGGGTTATGGTTAAAGTTGGGTTGAGTTTTTATAAATATGGTTAGGGTCAACCCGACTCGATTTAGACGCCTCCACACACACACACACACACATATTGCCTATGCATGATTGGTCAAAGCATGCATGGGACCACATGGCAGCAGCCACCATATTGTGTTGTTAACCGATGGTGAAGAATTTGCTAAATGGTGGAAATAAAACATATATAATTATATATTTTTGGGACATTGATCTTTGAAGGGGAAATCTAAACAGCTACATGGGCTGGATGCTGTCCATACATGTTCCATTCAGACATGGGACACTGTAAGAAGTTCTCATTTTGGGTTCTTGGTTTGGAAATCCAATTTAGATGAGATGCTGGCCATTATGCTTGGGATTCCAATGGCTGAAAACTAGGCCATGGGATTTAGTGATGGAAGTTTCCAATCATTGACAGGCGTGGGCACCAATTATAATCCAATTGTCCAATTGATTGTCCACGCTGGAAATAATTCAGCCTTATGGGCAGATTGGTTGCATATTGGAAATCCCCCTTGGTTTTTGCAAATGGAATTATATGTTGAAAAAAAAAATTGGATTTTCTTTTCCAGCCATTGGATTGCAATCAAATTTATAGATGTGGATTTGGTGCTAGAAATGATCCAGTTTGGGACTTGCAAATGCATGCTGGAAATTTTCCAACAATTGGTATGGATGGATGGTAAAAAATTTCTTGGCATTTTCAATGGCGGGAAATCCAACTGTCAATGGGTTTGGGACACTGGAAAATCCAACCGTCCATAGTTTTACCCCGCTGGAAAGATCTGGCCATTGTATGGCGATGGACCATGCTAGAGGAAGTCCAAAAATGGCTGGAAAATCTCCCACCTCCACCTGTTCACATGCAGATGGGCTGGCCTAATGGCCAGACCCAGCACCCAACGACCAGGACAAGAGCCAGCCAGGCCCAAGTGGAACCGAGCCTAAACCAATGATCACCAATGTGGTGGTGCCAACAGCGCAATGCGACAGCTATGACGATGGCATCGTTTGGTGGCAACTGCAGAATAGGCAGTAGTAGTGGTGTCCCACGACCAAGCCTAGCAAGCCAACAAGCCGGCCCAAGCAGGCAACACTGGTGGCTGACCGGTCTGGCAAAGTGTACAGACAACCAACAATGGGTTAGAGTTTTAGGAGTTCCCGATGTCCGATTTAGTTAATCAAGTAGTTGATTTTGATGTTTTTGGACATTTTGAGCTCAATGGAAGGGGTCGGATCATCCAAAAGAGTGATCAAATCATATAGGGTATTTGTGGGTAGTGTGTTGGGATATGATCTTTGCCTCTCTAGTGTGTTTCTATGGTCCACTATACCAGCGTGTGGATGTGAGCAGTGTATTGGGATGCTTGTCTCCCTAATATGATTTTATGGCCCACTCCACTAGTGTATTGATGATCTGAGTGTGAAAACTCAATTGTGACAGCTGCAAATTGGGTTAGATGACCAGTGTGGATGTGGGCAGTGTGTTGAGATATAGTTGTGCCTCCCGTGTGTAATTTTATGGCCCACTTCATCAGTGTGTTGGTGATTTGAGTATGAAAACCCAATACTATGTGATTTGATTTAGGTTAGATCAAATAATTAAGAATGGTTGAGGATGTAGGCAATATACTTGATTTAGTGTATTGTATGCCATGAACTAAGTACATCTTTCCTACTTACTGAGTTTTGTAAACTCATACCTTGATTATTGGTTTCAGATGATGCAATTCGCAGTGAACAGTAGATCGTGAACTGGATAGATGATGAAAATTTTACTTCATTTTCTGTTTAAGGAACTTTTGATTGGATGAAATTCGCAGTGAACAATAGATGATGAAAATTTTACTTCATTTTCTGTTTAAGGAACTTTTGAGTGGATGTAATTCATGAAAATATTATTGGAATAAATCAATGAGTTTCCTTTTAATTATGTGGTGTGTGGATATCTTTATGTACTATGTTGCATCTAGAGCATGATAGATCTTGGAAGACTCACCCTAGGATTCGGGATTGCATTTATTATTGCATTTTAAGGTCCATGTTGTAACAATCTATGAGGAACTGCCACAAAGAGAAAGCATGTGAATATACCACATCAAGCAACTGAGCTGAATGGAAGCAAAATTGTTTCAGACACATTAAGACTCCTTAAGACTATAATCTTAATGCTAAAGAAAAAAGATGCATCAAACAGAATGCCAAATTTATAGCAAAATAATCTTTAGAGTTAATATGTAACTTGAGATGAACGACTTCTTACACACAATGGGGAATCACAAGCTTACACAGAAATGCTAGCCTTTATTCAGTAGACACCTAAGAAGGCTTTTCTCATGCTGATTAATGTAGTTATGTATCAAAGATAATGAAGTTCAAATATAAATACGTAAGTCATCAACAAATCTTAAACATATAAAAATGACATCAACTCAAGATGGCTACAAAATTGGGTCTTACGGTCCTTAGTAATTATGGCTAAAGCAAATGATTTAAGCACCAGTAGAAGATGGAGAAGCTTAAATACCTTCTCAATTTTATCTTGTGCAACAAGCCGTCTCAACTTGGAACTCAACAGCCTTCTAAAATTTGGTGGCACTTCATGCCTTTGCTGCATACAACCATGACAGGATATAAAATAGATGACAATCTTAAAGAGTTAACTGAAAAAACCAGGAAGAATGAAAAGGAGAACAATCGTTAATTACAAAGAATGTAAAATGGCACATACATAAACAAGATAATGATAGTACTCCACCGCACTTGAAGCTGTTAATTTTTCTAATAGCAGTTACTGATACAGATTCTGAAACTTGTGATGAGATCCAAGAGTTTATTGCAGTCATTAAGTTTGGATTCACATATGGAAGCATTGAGAAACCAGGCACACATCAGAAAAATCTTTTTTATAATAAAATTGTAAATATAGATGAAAAATTAAGGCACTGACCTCAATAAACCTAGAGATGGCACCAATTTCAGATCCATTTGGATCTTGCAAGGAAGAAAGGGCTTCCATAATCATCGTGTTGTAGCTGGCAGAAACAATTTAGAAGGGAAAAAAACGCAAAGGATGAAATTTCCACATCAATTAGCCCAGCATATTAAAAAAATTTAAACAGAAACATTCCAACAGCAACAGGATCCAAAATCAAAGGATAGGATCACTGATAAGAGCATCAAGTAAAAGCAAATTCATAAGAAAAAAACAAGTATGCTAACTCCTAGTATGAAATAGAATCACAGTGTATAGTGTTTCAAAAAATGATGAAATAGAATCACAGAATATAGTTATTTCAAAAAATGATTAAGCACCTCTGCATGATCAGAGGGCCTCAAGAAACATTGCTTGTGCAAAAGTTGATAGACATAACTTCATGATTTTCCAAATGCTTCACAAGAAATTGATGCAGACATACAATGCAAGTTGTGTGAAAGTTTATAAAGTAGAAACTACAACAAACAAATATTAGGCAGATTAGCATTAACTCTATATCCAGTATTCAGATTTATACAACATACACTCCCTGAGATAGGCTCCCTGCCAGAGTCCCAGTCAGCAGAACACTCGTCAAATGAACAACTTATATTCTCTGAAAGGAAGCAATAACTCTATATCCAGTATTCAGATTTATACAACATACACTCCCTGAGATAGGCTCCCTGCCAGAGTCCCAGTCAGCA
>JAYJMB010063150.1:59656-71389 GCA_036873735.1 Pouteria campechiana
GAACACTGGTCAAATGAACAACTTATATTCTCTGAAAGGAAGCAATAGAAAAGCAGAATTGAAATCCGCGCCCCATGAGAATATAAAACTAGCTTCTCTTCATGATGATTCCTCATGGTACATGTATCTTTGACTAACTGGGGTTTATTATCAAGGCTAGACATTTTAAGATTCATGGAGAGGCTGATTTTCATACAAACGTTTTTTTTTTTTTTCCATTTTATTTGGAAGAAACTAAAATGAAGCATACAATTGTTTGTTATTTCTTCCGGGAGCATTGCCGCTAATAAATTTACTCTTCTCCATTAGTAAAGTATTTTTTATTTATTTCAAAAACATAGCTAATTGCAAGCATGCTACTATGAGGTTTTTTTATTTTCTATGCATGATTGTTGGGTGTGCTAGGAGAATTTGAAATCCTTCAGGCCTGGATCAATTTATAGGCAGCAAAGTACCTACACATTAGACATTTCCCCTTAATCCAAATCATTTAGGCATGACATTACTGGTTTCATTAATTTCCTATGATGCATTTATGATCTCCAGCAGTCGGTTCCAGTTCTGCAAATTTGTATCTCACTAGTAAAAAGGAATCTACAAGCCTACACTATCTGATGATTGATCCATGATAAAGCATTCTCCCAATTCTTGTATTGTTTTCTTTTCATGTTTCCCTTAATTTTCTACAGCAGGGCCAAGATTCCAAGCTTGTGATGCATTTGAGGGCATTCCATTTTCTAAATGTCTATCTTTTGGCCATTGTTTTTCGGAAGAGTCTGTACAGAAGAGTCTGTAGGCATCATTCCACTATATAAAGCAATGGATTTTTGTGATAGAAAAATAAACACTATAATGGCAAGCTAATAAATATTCACCAAGTATAGAAGTGGTAATTTAAACGTAGACAAAAGGATAGTATCCAGACCGTGGAGGAGCTTTGCCTTCCTGAGAGCTCTTTGAAGTATCCACTGCAGCAGCTGGTGAGGCATCCTGTGCAGGAGCACCAGATGATGGAATAGAAGGAAGAGCCTTGAATTTTTGAACTTTTGATCTGTCTCTCGATCCATGGCCGCTGGCACTGACACTCATGTTCCTCCATTTGTCCTACACGGATAAGAAACTATGAGATGGTGAAACAAACATTCTCAAGAACTTTAGAAAACTAAAAGAACCTACACCAGAAAAAAAAAAGTCTGGTTTTTCCAAATTTTGAAAAAAAAATAAAAAAGAAGATTCAAAATTTCGCTTTCCAAAATCTCGAAACAAGGCAACCATAATCTATATTTCTAGCATCCCTGGAAAGATTGAACAAACGAAACAGGAGACAATTCAATTGGTAGGAGGCTTGGGCGGAATTCACAAAACCAACAGACAATGAAGACCATGGAAAGGAAATAGGAAAAGACAGGGGCACAAGATAAAGGCACCTTCAAATCGATGTTAGAGCGAGCAGCAAGGCAATGGCCGAATTCGGGGTCTTTTTGGATGGTCCTCCATTTTCCAGCACCATGCTTGTTTACGCCTGCCACCAGAGCTTCTTCTTCCTCCGATGTCCATTTCTGCTTTGGAGCTCCCATTTCTCGTTTTGCTGTTGTAAATTTCGTTCCGCCGCGATTCTCTCTCTTTGCTTGGGAGAAGAATCTCTCTCTCTCTCTCTCTCTCTCTCTCTCTCTCTCTATCTATCTATCTATCTATCTATTGCAGGGAAGAAGGCGGAGGGCAGCAGCAGACCGCAGGGAGGTAGGGTTTTTAAACCAGGCAGGGGACAAGGAAAGACATTTGATACTTGGGCAAGTTGAGGCTTCATGCACGAGCAATTCCAAATTTCCAACCCGTTTGGTTGGAATGAGCTACCCTAAAATTAAACCGTCTTAAACTTTCGCAACGCTGTCTCCGATCAACAGGCCCAAGATAGTTCCAAAAGTCAAAAATCAGGCTATTGGACACGTGTTTTTTAAAAGAGAGGGCTCTGGGTTATTCTTCCTTCTCACCATCCACTAAATTTCCATCAAATCATCAAATCAGCCTAATTATGCTGCGACAGCATATCTAAACTTGTATCATAATTTAATTGGTTTCTGATTAATATCAATACACATTGCTGTGTGCTGTGGACTTTGGCGGCAAAATGCTATGACTGGGATTATTATTATTATTATTATTATGAACTGAGTTCCTTGGGAGATTTCCAATGGTTTTGGTTTCCAACAAAAGATTGAATAAAATCCAATTCTATTGTATTTACAAAAGCTTATTTAACTAAGAATGTAAATTTTGTATTGATAAAAGTTTTAGGTAAAACCCAAAATTAACATTATTTGAAAATAAATATACCCCTTTAAAATATATTACTTAGGATCCATTTCAAAATAAGAAAAAAGGTGTAAGAAAATATGGAAAAAGTAAAGAAAAAGAGAATAAATAATGTAATATAATATAAGGTAATGATTAAAAATAAAATAAATATGGACATAATAAATAGGCTTTTATTTGAAAATATAATAGTAATAATAATAATTAAAATATAAATAATAATTAAAAAAGTAAGATTGTTGGATAATTAAAATGTTAAATTATATCAACCATTGTGAAAAGGGAAAACTTTTTCACCCTTTTTTATTATTAGTAAGTGGAGACTTAATTTTGTAGTTTATTAAAACTTTTATTCATTTAATATTCACAATCCCAGCTAAATAAGTATTTTAAAATATATTGTTGAATTAGATTTTATTTAATCATCCATTAAAACCTATAACCAATTCTAAGGAACAGATTCCATTCCATTCCATTATTATTATTATTAAGTATTTGTCTTTACCCGAGCTAGATGACTAGCATTAGAGCAATCTCTAAAATTGTGAATTTTCTTAAATCTACATCTCAAATAGATCTTTGAATGACATGTAGCTCAACTAAAATCATGAAGGGTTAGTCCACCATAAGACCCTTTGCTTCAATGGAAAATCATTTCCATAAAAAATGATAATATAATAAAAAAAACTTCATTAGTATTGAATCCAAAACATGAACTCCCAACTTAATAATAACTTAACTTTGATGATGAACAAACATACGAGTGAAAAATCAGGATACTAATAATAGTGTTTCAAGTGTTGTAGAGATTATAATGAAAAACACAAGTGTAACATAAAAATACTAAAATATGTAACTATGTAAAAGACGAGTTCCATCAAAAAGTAATAGAAAAAAGATTAAACATATTTTAAAATAAGTTAAGACTCAAAAGAGAATGAAAAAGTGGAGTTTCTACAATAGTTGGGATGATAGAGGAGACAATAGAGGAAATGATTCCCGTAATAGAGTTCTCTTGAAGAATCTGAAAAAAGGGCTAAGTTCAAAAACCTTCATAAAGGACAATATAGAAGAATTTTTCAAAATGACAAAGGTCTATGAACTAGCCGTTGGAAGTAGTTAATGCCGTTGGAGATAATAAAGGAATACATAGAAGAAGTTTGGACAGTGATAAATGTCTATCCAAGTCTCTAGTTTAGAAATCCTCTCTCCAATAATTCACAGAAAAATTGACAAAGGAGTCAACGATTATAACGCAGCTCTATCATTAACTCCAATAATGTACTTTTGATAAAGGAATCAATAGAGGAGATGAGAGAAGTTTGTCATTAAACTAAAGTTTATTCAATTTTCAAACATTTGCTTTAATGGCTAAATTCTCAATAGATCAATTTCAAATGGCTATAAGTCTTTGTAAGGCTTATAAATAGAAAATCTTTTCAAAGGAGTAAACAATCTAAAGAGCTTATATTGTGCATTTACATAAAAGGAAAAGTTTTTCTTCTAAATAATTTCACTCTGTTGAGCTTAAAGTCAAATAGATACTCAAGTAGCATCAATTCTTACATCAAAGGTGCTCAAAGCATAAAGTTCTATTAGGTTTGTTAGGCTTGGCTTAATCCAAGAGGGGGGGATGAATTGAGTTTATAAAAAATTCTCGCTTAACCCCTATTTAACTAAATTTTCTCTATTCATGCTTTTGTGTAATTTGTAATAAGATAGATAATAAAACAGTAGGACATAAAGAATAAAATAATTACAAATAGAACACATGATGTATAGTAGTTTAGGCAACTTCCCCACTCTACTATTCCAAGAGCACCCCTCTTGTGCCTTAGGTTCCAACATCTTATATAATAGAATATAATTAATGCACCTAGTATTCTTTTAGATTCTAACCCTAGAGGACATAAGCAGTTTAGCAATTGATTGTGAGACATACTCTTATAATCAACTTGCTCTTCTTGATTCTAGTTCAAGGGGGCACATACAAATCAACAAGTTGTTTATAAGACATACTCTAACAAATAAGTTATTCCTCTTAAGATTGATCTCTTCTACCAACTCAAAGTATACACAAATAAAAGCAGTAAAGAAATTGCACATTAATATAGTGTTTCTTGGTGAGCGCAGAGGAAGACTTGATTTGTTGCTCTTTGTGTTGTAAAGGATCTTCCTTTTTAAATTGAAGAAGAAGGCCTTGAGTAAAGATTAGGAAAATAAAAGCTCTTGAGTGAATATGAAGAAGTTTAAACACTTGGCTTTAGGGATGCAAAGAATTTCTTGAAGGTTAAGGCTTAATCCTATCTTGTTCAATCCTTGAATGTCTTTCAATTTCTCATTAAATAGCATTCTCAAAAATAAGACCATTGGAGTTAATTTGCTAGGGCGAAGTGGCTTTATAACGTTTGAATTTTCGACCATTGGGATCGGTAGGCGGTTACGCCTCAGGCTATAAGGCTATATGGTAGGCGATATGGTAAACCTGCTATGGTCAGATCCTAGTAAAACTGCCTAACCCATGTCTCTATTCATTAGTAGGCGATATGCGATATTGGTTGCGCTCCAGGTGGTATGTATTGGCGACATGGGCTTGCCAAGTGGTTTCTTCCTTTGTTGTTTCAGAAGGTCCACAGACAGCTTTAGAACCTTTGAAGATATGGTAGGCAGTATGTCGTGGCGCCTCCGGCTTCGATTGTGCTTGCAGGTGGTACCTGTAGGCGATTTTTGCGGGTGGCTACGATGAGGCTGCGGGGCAGGCAATTGTGGTTGCGGTCCCGCACTTGAATTTTTTTGTATTTTCCTACTTTGTGAATTTTGGTATTTTTAATTATTTTTATTGTATATTAAAATATAATTATCCACATATGATTTGCACAAGTTGTATAATAGGGATACACTCTTTGAATTATGTTGTGTATTTTCTAAAAGTAGAACTCATTTAAGCACAATTTCTCTTGTATATATATATACACACATAATGCAAGATATTTGAATCTGTGAGGATCATTACGATTTTTCCATTCCAAAGCTTTTAAGTTTACTTGAAGTAGGCAGCTTATATAATATGCTTACTCTTGGGGCAGCAGAAAATCAAATGGATGAAAGCAATTCAATGCTCAATGGGACGTGTAATCAGCTCCAGTTGAATTTCCAAGCAGAATCCAAAATTACTAAAGCTCAAGCAATACTGAAATGGTAGAAATTCAGGTGCGCATGAAGCATATATTAAGCAGAAAACAAAGTCTGCATCTTCTCCACTCGAATTGCAAAATCAACGTGTTTCTCCAGCGCAATCAGCATAATAAAAGCAAGGAGGTGAGGGAGACGTAGTTGAAGAATAATGGCCTTTGCATATTGTGCGCATGGTTAAAGCTGTCGGTAACTTCTGCCTTCAACCACGCACATAGGCAACGTAATCAGGCCTCAACGGTGGAGTCAGGATTTCCAGCAATGAGCATAGACAGCGTAGTCCAGCAATGAGCGTCCAGTCGGGCTCTTCAATAATAAGCGTAGCCAGGCTTCTCCAGGAGGCTACGTAGACAGCGTGGAGAGATCAGCAGAGCCACGTCATGAAGTCAGAAGCAGAAGAGTAGGAAGGCCTGACCATGTTATCACTACGCGTAGGCAGTGACAACTCCAAAACTCTCCACCAAAAATACATAATAGTTGAAGTGTAATGAGAAGCTACACACGTAGGCAGGGTAGTCCACGCCTTGCCACTCCCCCGTCTAAGTGCACTGTCCAGATTTTATCAAGAGTCAAAATGCATAAAATTCCAGCGTAATGGAGTGATGGACAATCGGTCCTGAAATTAATTTGCTGCCAACATTTTTATCAAAATATATGTAAGTGTCAGCCAAGTCCAACGCCTACCTTGCATGGAAAAAGGCATGGGGCCCACTCAAAATGTGCACCACAATTATTAAGGCTTAATGCAAAATCTAAAGAGGTTTCAATGTGCAGGCTATCGCAGAAACAAAAAGACATATTCAGCTTGCGTGGATAAATTGTTTGCATGAGAAGTTAGCATAGATTTTTGGTGTGATGATTTGAAACTAAGGAATTTCATTAAAGTAAAATTGGGCCCACGTGGATTCACAGAATATTTCTAATCCCATATAAAAAATTTCCAAACGAAGTTGGAATTAAAGTGCGATTCCAAGATAATCACTCAAAGTTCAAATGGATATTATTTAAGTATTTTGGAAATTCCAATGGTATTTCCAATCAAATTATTTTATTGAAAAATACATGTTAAAGACACTTAAAATAGGTTGAGATCATGGTCAATGGAATACTTTTTGACTCCACTTCCAACAAGCGCAGTCAAAGGCAAACTTCATGACTTTGCTTCCAAGAAGCATAGTTAGAGGCAAAATTCTCAACTCTACTTCCAACGAGCGTAGTCAAAGAAAAAATTCCCTAACTCTGCTTCCAACGAGCGTAGTCAAAGGCAAAATCCCTGACTCCTCTTCTAACAAGTATAGTCAAAAGCAAAATTCCTGACTCCACTTCTAACAAGTGCAATTAGAGGCAAAATTCCTAACTCTGCTTCCAACAAGCAAGTCAGAGGCAAAATTCCTGACTTTGCAGTCAAAGACAAAATTTTTGACTCCAATTTTAATGAACACAGTCAGAGGCAAAATTCCTGAGTTTGCTTTTAGCAGGCGCAATCAGAGGCAAAATTCCTGACTCTGCTTCCAATGAGCGTAATTAAAGGCAAAAAACCCTAACTCCACTTCCAACAAGTGAAGTTAGGAAATTTGTATTCTGCCTCCCAGGAGCGCAACTGAGAATTTTACAAGCTTCACCTAACTAGCATAGTTAGAAAATTTACAATCCACCCCCAAAGAGCGGAGTTAGGCCCTAAGAGCCTATAAATACCTCCGTCTTCACTCATTCAAGATATAAAAAATTCTTTTGGATTGAAGGCTTTGAGAATCTTTACGAGGCAAGTGTCTTCCCTAACACCAATGATTTTTGGTTTACTGGCATTTCTCTTGGTGCTTGAGGGCACTTTGCCATGGCCCTACCAGAGCAGGCATGTGGGTCCCATCCATGCTATGGTAATTGTGGGTCTCACACGAACAATAAGATCCTACTGGATTGGATAATTAAAATCTACTTAAACTAATTAGGGAGATGATGACATGTGTCCTACCCATAGTATTAAATTAATTAAGAATTATCATTAGTACTAGTCACTGTTATTAGTGCTAATTATTATTAGACTTAATTAACTCAAAGTGTAATTAGGTTTAATTCATGTAACCTGTTTTTATAGTATCTCACTGGCTAAAAAGTAGAGATCGCCTACTTTTGGTTTTGTACGGGATATTGAAAAACATCACTCATCCAATCACCAAACAACCTAAGTCTAGAATCGAGTTACCAAGTCATGACTCACCAGGTCAAATCTTAGCAAAACCACTTCAAATCAGCTAAACCCAATCGACCTGGCCCACTTTTCTTAAGCTTCTTATGGGCAATTTAAGAGAGCTAAGCTAAACCTAGTCAACTCAGCCACTCTTTCTAAGCTTCTTATGAGTAATTTGAGAGAGCCGAACACCTATTTTCTTCTTGATCTCTTTCAGGTCTAAACACAATAGAGGTTATCCGGTTCTGAGTCCTTTTAGGATATACCAATTGGGTCACAAATCATCTGTTCTTTCCTTAATCTATTTTAAGTCTTAACACAATAAAGATCACTTAGCCTTGAGTTCTTCTAAGATATACTAATTGGGTTACAAATCACCTATTTTCTTCTTGATCTCTTTCAGGTCTAAATATAATAGAGATCACCCAGTCCTTAGTTCATCTAGGATATACTAATTAGATCAAAATACTCATTCTTTAAGTTGACCCAGTGTTTAGCAATCTAGCCTAGAGTCGTGTTATCCTCTCTGCCCATTGGTTTGAAGCGATCTACTAAATTTTAAGCCAGTGCTCTGCAACCCAAAAGATAACACATTTATTTGAAAGAGAGTGTATTTTATTTTTGGGTCTCTAAATATATTATATTTTTCTTTTTAATCAAGGGTTTTCTTTCATTATAGAGATGTAAATAGGACCACTTCTGGTCTGGAATGTGAATATACAATTTTCTGATATACACATACAAGTGTAATTAATTAAGGACATCAATAAAATGAAAATTGTTTGATTCATTCTACCAATAAAATTCCTTTCATTCCATTTTGTTCCTCTTTTTGTACTTGTTACACTTGCACATATTTTGTTCTAATGATGTACTCATATTTGAAGCCTATTTATCTACATTTCAAACTTCATTAGCTAAAAGCAACATTAACTTAAATCAAGTCTAAGATAAGTTTTATTGTCATTGAAATTATACACCTAGATCTAACAAGTTCTACATAAATAATCCTTTTATTATTCGGTATTCATTGTGTACATCTCAGTTGATTTAAAGGCAAAATATTTTGTGTTGATCCCTTAGTTAGGCTTAACCCAAGAAAGGAGGGATGAATTGAGTTTGTAAAAATTTTCTAACTTAAACCCCTATTGGTCTAAATCTGTCTTTTCAAGTTGTTTTTAGTGGGATGGCGTAAATCAAGCAAATTAGTTCAATCACAAAAAGTAGGCGTGATATATAGTGGTTCGAGATAGCTTTTCTACTTTATTCTTCCAAGCACATACCCTTGTGTCTTAAGTTCCACTTGCTCTATCAACAATATAATCTAATGCTAATGCACTATTCTAGATTCCAAGTCTAGGAGGTGTAATTAGTGTTATTGCACTCTTCTAGATTCCAACTCTAGGGGAAGTAATTAGTATCACTACACTTTTTTAAATTTCAATTCTAGGAGGCATAATCAGTGCCATTGCAGTCTTCTAAATTTCAATTCTAAAAGGCATAAATACAACTCAATAAGATAATTGCAAGACACCATTCTTGTAATCCAACTTGTTCTTCTTGAGCTTAGTCTTCAATACCAACTCAAGGTAATCAAATAATCAAAATGAAAGAAGTAAGAATTACACTTTTGTTATCTAGCTTTGTGTAACACCGAGGGTATTAATTTTTGGATAATTATGCACTTGATTACTATTATGATTATGAAGGGGATGATTTGATAGGAGAAAAAATTATTTTGGAATGAAATGATCCAAGTAGGTAGGCAATGCATGTAAGTTAAACGAAATTGTGCCAATTATAAGCATATGTGGATGATTATATAATTTGATTCCTAGTTATTTGATGCAAAATTATTGTGCATTTTACATTATTATGATGTGGAAAAATATAAACAAAAAGATATGAGAAGGAATCAAGTGGAGAAGAAATAGAGCAAAAAGGATGAAAAATTGGGGCAGCAAGATTCAACACCATGGCCCCCAATTCTGGTGCTTTAGTGCCACTCTAGAAAGATAAGAGGGTCAGCATCCAACAATTCTAGCGCTCCCCTATCCGAAGCACCCATGACAGTAGAAAATTAGTGGTTCAACTTTTTAAAGCAATTTCTGTTCCATTTTCACTCCATTCCGTTTTTCCTTATTCCCCATGCCTTATCCTTTTGCCTTAGCCCTGTATGCCCCCATTTCTTACCAATATTAGTAGAAAATAAGATGAATTTAGATGAGTAATCTCCTCATCATCCTTTTTAGACTAATTTTTCTGGCTTGGATGCTAGAAAACAGCAAAAATTCGAGATTACTACAGTGTGTGGAATCTACAAAGTGCTTTGAAGATGGATTCATGCTTTGGAATGGAAGCCACGCTTGAAATTGAAGGTAAGTTCATCTTTCTCAATGAACTCCCAATGTTTGCTTTTGCTAGGGTTTTCCACAACTCATGAACAATGATTTTTGGGAAAAAATGAGATAAATTGACATGAAAATCTTGGGGGGAAATGATTAAATGGTGATGTATAATGTTTTTAGAAAGAAGTGGGTATAAGAAAATCCAATTATGATATGGAATAGTAGCTAAATGAACAGTAAAAAGGGGAAATCCATAGTCTTTAAGCATAAGACTAGGGTTGTATTTGTGGATTTGTGTATGATTGTGTGGCATGAAATCAATAGATGATTCCCATATTTGGGTGATTGGAAAGTGATGTCTTTCATGAATAAGGTCTATGCCAATATTGCTTAAACTAGATTGTATTGACACTTTGAGCACCTAGGGTGAAGAATTGTGCAAATGTTATTGCTAATAAAAGTAAAGTCATTTATTATATGATCAATATATATGATCAAACAGGCATAACTTGTACGGTGTATCACAAGGATACAGATCTGTGAGGTTTGAAATAGTTTGAATTAGTCACTTATTAGTGTGAGAACGATACTTAAAGTTTTGAGGTTGAAAATTTTTGTAAGAAGAGTGGTTTGTAATACCTAAGGTGTTAATTTTTGAGTAATTATGCACTTGAGTACTACTATGATTATAAGGGGGATGATTTGAGAGGAGAAAAAATTTGTTTTAAAATGAAATGATCTAAGTAGGTAAGAAATGCATATAAGCTAAACAAAATTGTGCCAATTATAAGCATATGTGGATGATTGTATGATTTGCTTCCTAGTTATTTGATGCAAAATTATTATGCATTTTATGTTATTATGATATGGAAAAATTATGGCCAAAGAGATATGAGAAGTAAGGAATCAAGTGGAGAAGAAATAGAGCAAAAAAGACAAAGAATTGAGACAGTAGGATCTGCCGCCTCGGCCCCCAATTTCGGTGCCATGGTGCCACTCTAGAAAGGTAAGAGGGGTAGCATCTAGTGCTTTTAGCGCTACGGGGCCAGCGACAATAGAAAGTCAGTGATTTGACTTTTTAACACCATTTCCATTCTGTTTTTACTCCATTCCATTTTTCCTTCTTCCTCACGCCCTATCCTCTTGCCTTAGCCTTGTATGCCCCTATTTCTTGCCAATATTAGTAGAAAATAAGATGGATTTAGATGAGTAATTCCCTCATCATCTTTTCTAGCCTAATTTTTCTAGTTTGGATGGTGGAGAACGGTAGAAATTCAAGATTGCTGTAGTGTATGGAATCTATGGAGTATTTTGAAGATGGATTCATGTTTCATAATGGAAACCATGCTTGAAATTGAAGGTAAGTTCATCTTTCTCATTGAACTTGTGATGTTTGCTTTGCTAGGGTTTTCCACAACTCATGAATAGTGATTTTGGGGGAAAATTGAAATAAATTAATGTAAAATCATGGGGGAAATTATTAAATGATGATGTATAACTTTTTTAGAAAGAAGTAGGCAAAATGTCATGGGTATGGACTACCTATAGTACTGAACTGCATGATCAGCCTAAGGATCTAACACCTTAGCAGCCTAATTCAGTACATAAAGCGTAGCTGATGGTTCAAATTTAATACCTCGCAAGTGCACGGTCGATGTGTAGTCTAGTGTGCTTATGCAAGGGTCGATCCCA
>JAYJMB010063151.1:0-25923 GCA_036873735.1 Pouteria campechiana
TGGCCTTGGTGTGTGCTTTATTGATTACAACTTTGGCTTGATCTATGTCAGAGAATTAATAAATAAATAAATAAATGATAGTTGTGACATGAATTTGGTGAACAACTTGAGCACTGCAAACATGCATGCAAGAATCTTCCTCATGTGCTTTGTAATTGTTGATGCAACAGCTAAGTTTCTATATAGTTTGCTGCACATTCTCAATGCTGAAAACTAGATGGGTTTTGTTGATGATGGATCGCCAGATGTTCATGCCTGGATTAAGTGCAACTCCATGGTTATTTCATGGATTTTCAACGCCCTTTCTCGTGATTTGCATGATAGAGTGGCATATGCAGACACGCCCTTTGGATAAGCGTAAAAGTGGGCCTAAAAGAGATGCATGAGGTTAAAGAGTTCTAAATGATGGGGGTGCTGAAGATGATGTTAATCATTTCCTTTTTTAAAACAAAAATTATTTCTTTGGGCTAATCTGTGGTTCAGCTTAGCTGCTCCACATATACATACCGAAATTTCATGATATGACTGAACCGGAGAGGACGAAACTTGGCCGTATTTGGTAAAAGAAAATGGCGATGGTGTCCTAAGCGGCGCTGAGTTGGAGGATGGCCTTCGTGGCCTCTACCCGTGATTCGCTCATCGGAAGATCCAGACCACGATGAAGAAGAACGAGCTTAACCATAATGGCGCAATGGATACTCCTGAAGAGTTCCGAGAGCTTAAGAGGTATCTAAAGGGTCGCTCAGAGTATAATCCATGCCGATTAGGCAGATCTACTGTGTTACTGTAACACTCCACTTATCAGAAATGCTATTATGGGCCAGTAGTTGGCCTAAAATGTTAGCTGAGTAGATAGATTGTAATCATGCCCTTTTTCCAACTAGGTGGAGTATGAATATGCATGAGAGATTATAACAAATCATGGCACTTGTGTAAGATAAAATCAATACAACCATAAGGGATATATCTCAATGATTCCACAAACAACCAGATGGGAAAATTTTCAATGATTGCACTAACTCATGCAGGATAATGTAATAGAAAAACAACGATGATTTCAAGTGTCAAAAGTTGAAAATTTCATACATATTCAATATGAAATGAGCAATTGATTGGAGCTGCACTGATTCAGATTTAAAAGGGAATCAGACTCTTATTTTGCACTCCCTAAAGTAACTGATCTGCATTTACCACAAGGAATCTGAAATAGGAGAGACTTTATGGACATCTTATCATCAATTTTAATTCCCAATGCAAGGAAATGCTCAAGCTCAAGAGGGATAATGGGTGGCAGCTGGATTTAATTGATCTCTAGCTCCTTTCCTGCCACCATGTTGCTAGAAGGAAAATGAGGAAAGAATTTCTTATTGCAGCAGCTCCCCCTCTTCTTCTCCAAGATCCACTCCTACCCCTTTGAGAGAGAAATGATCTCTTTATACAGCTATTGTAATAGCTACCTTGCTACCCCTTTCAAGCGACAGCTGTACCTTTGACAGGTGGAGGTAGCTAGAGTGTGCTTTGCTATATGGGTGAAACCCACCTTAAATACACTTATCTTGTTGTGAAGGATGCTTCTAAGCTTGATCCATTTGCTAATTCTTTGTTGTGGTGGGGACCTCTATAGTTATTATCTACCACCACTAACTCAAATCACAACCATGTTTGTGGCCAGCCTGTAAATTTGCATGCATTAATTTCATGGTATATTTGTTATGTATTAGTAGGCTCTATGCCTTAAGAGTTTTATTCTAGTTCTTTTTTGTCTCTTCTTTCCTTTTTCTAGTTTTCCATGCTCCTTTTTTTTTTCCCTTTCTTCTTCTTCTTCGTTATGTCTTGACTCCCAAGGCTCTAACTCGCGTAGTTACAGAATCAAAATTTAGACCCAGAAGAACACGCCGAGGCAGTCTTGTAAATCAGTGGGGGGTGGGGGGTTTTCCATAACCACCACCGCAGCGGCTTAGTAGTGAAGCCAAATATCAATGGACGGATTTGGCCTATTGATTTGAATAATTATCGTCTTTGGCTGTTGGATGGTTAAGATCAATATGTATTTCTACAATTAAAGGATACGAATTCGGTGAAATACGGACCGAGTGATTTGGTTATGAATTCACTAAGGTCTTAGTGATGTTGATTCCCATAATTAAGGTAGTGGATAAAGTGGGCTTTTTCCAAGAAAAATGTGTCCATTGATTCTTTGACGGACATCCCTTTCCAAGAAAAAAGTGGCAATGGTAAAACGGAAAAACAAAAAAGATGTTTCGGGTTTCTTTTGTCTAAGAAATTGTGGGAACCATAAGATCGAAGCTTCATGGATTCTTTGACGGGGGCTTTTACCAAGAATATGGTTCGCTTGAATTAAAGCTTCGGAAAATTGACTCGCATTTTTTAATCAATTTCGTGAAATTATACTGATAATTTACATTAGGCAAATATAAATTTATGTTTTCGTTAGAATTATTATACCCATTCACTATAATAACTGTTTTATATAAGCTGTTAATGCTCGTTCTCAATAGTCCTAGCGTATTATTAAATTCTATATTAAACAAATGCAATTTTTTTAGATTCTTCTATAAGTGTTAATTAATAGAACAACTATAAAAAAGTTAATATAAATTCAGCTATAATTATTTATACATAGTGCAGTAAATAAATTTTTAAAAAATAGATTATATTGTAGTTAAATAAAATTTAATTTAAAGTTAATATATTCTAATCACTTGAAATAAAAGTTAGGGTGCCCTTAAATTATAGGGAAAAGAGATAGAAAAGCTGAGGAAAAAAAAGTAAAATCTGAAAAAGTTAAAGAAATATTGTAATTAATGATAATTGAAAATAAAATAAATAAAGATAAATAAAGAGATTTTTGATAAAAATTAGGAGTAATAATTGAAAATATAAGTAATAATGAAGAAAAATAAAAAATATTGAGTTTGTTATATGTCATATTAATTAAAAAATATAGAAAAAAGAATAACCAACTATATTGCTAGGATTGAGTTTAGATTATTAAAAATAGAGTCAGTTTTACCCAATTCAAGTTACACCCCCGTCGTATGTCTCTTCAGTGATAAAAATGAGACAATAGCGTTGTAAGCTGGATAGGTACTAATGCTACCAAAAGTGTCAGATCTGCTTCAGATTGAGCTTCGTTTGAAGATTTTCATGGGTTTGAAGATCTGCACGGGACCAACTCGTCAAAATAACTATATAGTGTTTTGGTAATAATCAAGGCCATCCACCAATGGATCCATGATCGCGTACCCACGTGGACACCTTAGTACTTTTGAATCGCTTTACAGGCCCACCATTACCGGCAGATATTAGAAAACAGGAATAAGATGCACATTTATCTTCCACCTAAATCATCAACAGACCTCGATGGAATAAAAAGCAACTTGATGGGACTCAATTATCTTCTATAAAATGCACCACCCTATGTTAAGTTTCATCACCACCAACAAATTCTTGCGCAGTCGGTAAGGATTTGAGGGCGTTTTTCCATGACCTTGGAACCAGTTATACCCAAACCACAACTCCAATCCCGGGGGTCCTCGTGTTTTCCGGCCCCAGGATTGGTCCAGAAATTCAAGAACTGGATCCGCCCTCAAGCATCATGCGAGGAAGTTCAGGATTGGATCAACAGCAGCGTAGACGTGAACAAGGACGGCATCATAACCCAGCAAGAGCTCGAAGCAGCTCTCCGTGGCTTCCACATGTGCCTTGTTGAATGGAAGGCCCGGCGGGCTTTGAAGCATGCAGACGTCAACTGCAATGGCCAGGTCGACAAAGAAGAGATCAATAAGCTCGTCAACCACGCGAGGTGGCATTGGGGACATGCCATCCATGCGTGGCGTTTGAATCGTTAGGTGTTCATATGCTTCCGTGTTTTCGTTTTTGCTACTTGACTGTGGAGGGGGTCGGACCTGCAACCTGTGCTCTGATCAGGCTTGTGATATATATGGAAGTTATATCCATATAGGTTGTAAAAAAAGGGAGAGAGAGTGTCTAACACAAATCCTCCGTTCCCATGAAGTTCTTTTGCCTGGTTTTTGTATATATGCTAGTAAGGGGTGTAAATAGGGGCAGGATAAACCAGAACCCAACTAACCCAACCCCAAAATTGGTCAGTTGGGGTTTGGCCTGGAAATTCTAAAAGTCGGTTGCGAAAATCGAGTTTAACTTGAAAATGGGGCAATCCAAGCCCGGCTCTCTCTCCCTCTCTCTCAATAAAAAAATTATTTAAATTAATATTCATTAATTTGATAATAATATAATTCTATGTATATGTAATTTTTACCTTAATTCAAAACCTGAAATAGGCTTATAACATCGCTATAAATTATATTCTATGAAATATTAACAATTTTATTATTTCAATCAATATTTTAAAAATCGGATTGGTAATTGAACAAGTAAGCATCCTGTTCATGATCCAACTGGTTCGACCAGCCAATTCAACCGGTTGAGTTGGCCTTCTTTTTTTTAAAATAAAAATTAAAAATTAATATAACATATTTTAAAAAATTTAAATTATAAATCTTAATATAAATATATAGATATTTTGTATAATAATATTCTATTTTAATTCATCCTTTTATTTTATTAATAATTTTAAATAAATTTTTTTTACTATTGAACCTTGAACCGGGCCCGGCCAGTCAACTGACCGATTAGGTCTAACTGGGCAGTCTGGTTTAGTTTTGAAAACACTGGTTTCAATATATCAAATTATGTCAAAATAAAATTTTTGTATTAAAATATTTATCTTTGCACCTAAACATGATATTAATTACAAATATTTTTCTAAAGATTTTAATTTACATAATAAACATATTGGACTAAATTAGATTGTTGGATATTCCACTTCCTAAACCGCCAAAATTGTTTAACTTATCCCTGGCGTCTATGCAACAGGAATACAAACAACCCGCGGCAGATGAAATGGCTCGCATTGCCCCACCTAGCCATAAGCATCATTTCGTTGATCAATCATTCCTGGATAAAATCATAAAAAGCAACCATTCGATATTCGTCTACTCTTGGAATGGATATTGTAAAGCAAACCATAAATACGGGGGTAATCTTAAGAAAAAATGGGCAATTGTCTAAGACAACGTGTAAAAACGATAGAGTAAACTTTGAAAGTATAGCCAAACAAACAGCTAAAGGGGCGGAAATGGTGAAATCCTGTGAAATTTCCCATGTTTTCGTATTCTGGACGTTGTGTGGACTAGACAGACCTTAGATAAGATATTTGTTACGGAGTCATTTCAATGTCCTGCTCCCAAATTTCATTACGTAAACGATCAACATGTAAGTGACCCACTCCATCCTAAATAAGAAAACCCGTGTATCTAGCCATTGAGTTCAACAGATGGTTTTGCAACTCTGCATACCACAAGTAGCCAAAGTTAATTAATGCTTTAAACGCTCTATCAAGATCAATTAATCTAGTCAACAGGGCAGTTAACTATTCGCTTGTTTAATAAACTCCCAAGTGTTGATTAATACTTCAAATGCTCTACCAAGTCAATGGTGGCAGTTAACGCTTCAAGTATTTAGTAACTCCAAGTGTCACATGGGTCCATATGGACTCAGGTTGTTCTGAAACCGGATATCATGTAGTCTAGGTTCATGTGCAGGACAAGATTCGTGATAATAAATGAGCGTTCATTTAGGTTTTTCCATGCCACTCTAATTTAATTCAGAAATATCCTTAATATATAGCTGATGTGAGACTTCACGTAGTTGATAACAACACTAAGCATTGTAACATCATTTGCCTGTCATGCCAGGACTGGAATCATGCTGTTTTATTTGGTAGCTTTGCTAATTTAATGTAATCTTGTGCATTAAAATTTTCTATAAAAATAAGTTAGTAGACCCATACATATACTGCGCATGGTACTTTGTAGAATGTTTCACTACTTGAAAATAGAAATTTTCTACGACAAGTAGGTGTATGTTTCACCGGTGAAACATTTTGTGATATGTTGTGTACAACATGTATGTGTGAGTGCAGTAATTAATTGTCAAAAATTCTGTATTAGTGCATGAAACGGTTGCATAGAGGATTGAATGTATCTTGCATTTGGGATTCAATCTACAGCAGGTCTCATCTTTTACCAATTTAATCTCGCTCAACTGTTACAAATCACCGCTGGCAACATGATTCCTGAGTCAAAGGGTTATAACTTTGTGAGCCATCTCACGATTTAATTAATGGGTTGTTTCGATTTTAACAATGTGGCTGATGGAGGCCTTAGAAAACCGTTGCCACCAGAATTGATAGAATATTTTCACAGGACAAATCTCTCGCCATAAAACATTTGCCAAGACACAGTAATGTGATTAAAGCATGATGCTCAGGCCTGCAAATGTTTCCAGGTAACCTTATAGATGCAGTGGAAATGTTTTGGCTGTGTTTCAATTTCCCCTTAAAATGACCCCGTTGCCTGCATATCAAGCGTCACGAGATGCTAGAGTATCCCAATTCCCAAGTCCATCTTAATTCACAGGGGCCTGGATATAATATCCCTGGAACTTTGGTTATCTCCTCAATTACTATGTTGGTTTACGAAGTCCATCCAGAAAGGCAGAAGCACGATTTCATTATGATTCCTGAACTGTTGGTTTACTCGTAGAAGGGGAAAGAAAATAATTTTTTTTATTTCAAAAAAAAAACGAGGAAGTGGAATGGTTCAATTCTAGTCTAGTAAGTACCAATTTATTTACTTGGATGTTAAGACCGTCTAAGCAATCAACCGCCATTTACCCAGTAGAAAGAAGTTATACAAGTCAAACCAATCTTATTTTAGACTGATTTAGCAACCTTGAGCTTCTTGATTTGGTTGGATGAATGCGGAATAACAAATTAAGCCTACATAATACATATCAAGCATCATTGCATGCTAATTGTTATGGGGCTACTCCTGAAAGCAATATTTGGCCAAGTCAATAAGGCGGATGTGGTAGTCAACAGGTCATAATCAGACTCTAATTAACTGAAAGATGTTAATAAAATAGAGGGTAATATCAATCATAAAGCAAAATAAATAAAAGATAAATTTTTTGTATGAAAAGGTGGTAGGTGCTGATGAGAAGCTAATAATATCATTGAACGCTACAACCAAGACGAGAGATGAGAAGGGAGCTTTTGCCACCTTTCCAACTTTTACACGTGTATGGTAGGTATGCCTTGTTGAGGTTGTATTGACGGTCCACATATGCTTCTACGACGTCGACCGATGGGGGCCTGATACTTTCGGTGGACGAATTCAGCATTATTGGTTCAAGTGGGATGGGCCCTCGGTATCATGAATCCCATTCGCGGTTCACATGGTAGGGCCAACATAGACAGTGGTCCACGTCCCACTGCAGATTCCCGTTCAAACAACAGTTGCATCCTGACGTGGGTATTGTGAGATCATAGGAATATGATGCACAAATGATGGGTGGAATGGTTGGTGTTGCTTTGCATTAAAGCCATAACCGCTGCTTGCTCCACTTTATGCCGATAAGCTTGTCTCACCTTTTCTTTTGCAAAAATACCGGAAGCATCGATTCCAGCGCACATGCCAACTACAACGGATAGCGATTCCCTTGGCTTGCTATAACTTTGCTCTAATCCAAAATCGGATTATTCTTGGAATATAACTACCTCAAAGTTTAGTAAACACCCGGAGTTTAAAATACAACATCTATCATTTAATTTCTAAATAAGAGATGGTGAACATTTAAAGTTATGAAATGACTAGGAATCTCATGCATTGGGAAGGCCGAGATTCCCGGTCTCAGTATGCAAGAATCCATGTCATGTGACTAAAGATGTAGTGCTTAGAAAAAGTAGACGACCAAGGAATCGGTTGGATTGCTGTGACTAGAAAGCCACTGAAGCCCTAACTTCCGCTGGGGCTAGGCCTGCAAATGTATTTAACTAAACCATAGCAGCTAGAGCGAGTCTTTCATACAAATGATAAACTAGTGTGATTGCTGTTGGATTTTTAAGTGTCTTGTAGTGTATGAAGCCGGTGCATGTCAGTCCTATGAATGGAATTCATTAAGGTTGTACCAATTGAGAGGGGGATGAAAGCAATCAAAATGTGGGGATGGGTTGGGCCAAACTCAATTTTAGTCAACTCGGCTGTCTTGAATTTCCACCCAATTTCAACAGCAGTTGTTATAATATTACGTAGATATAACCGCGTATCTTTACTTCAATAATTAATTCTTTATTTTAAGTTTTAGCCATTAAATTAAAAATGATATACTAGAAGTTTTAACAATTCAAAAATTTATGAACAAAGTGAAAAGTGTAAATTAAATTAATTATATTACTAATAAATTAAATCATATATACTTATTTATTATATTAAGAATAAGAATCTTTTTAGTAAAAAAATTATAAATTAATGAAGATAATTTAGAAATTATTAAAATGTATTAATTAAAGGCAACTAGAATTATTATCCTGATCCCAATCTGAATCTTTTAGAATTGAGTACGAGTTGTGAAAATAAGATCAAATTTTGGGTTGTGTATAAATTTTAAGAAATAAGCGCAAATGAGTCCGGATCCGGTTATGACCTCTACTTTCGCTGTAACTAACGTTTGTTGCTGACGTGTGTGGCTGACGTGATTTGGGCCATCTAAAATCAGCATCGCACCAAAATATATCGAAACCGTTGATAAGTTAGAATCATGTTGTATTTATTACTTAATATCTTCTTCGAACCTTTGATGGGTGGGTATCGTCTGAAAAGTGGCAATAATGGTAGATCTTATTCGTTACAATGACTGGTCCTAAGTGGTCGGAATTGTAACTTAAAAAAAAAAGATGCTCAATCCTTTTGGGTGGAATTGGGTTAGATCTTTTGGAGTCAAGCAAGTTTGCTTGGGGTTTGAGCCAAAATTTTGCTCACTTGGAACATTCAATCACTGCATGCTTAATGGGTTAAGTTGTGCACGCAGGTTTGGTGTGGGTTTGAGCTGACCTAACATTAACCCTCACTTTTATAATCTGTTTCCAACCCTAACCCTAACCCTACATTTGTGGGTTAACTTTGGGTTCCGATTCGAGTTAAATGACCTTTCTTTTTAAGTAAAAGTGTTCTTAGTATATATCTCCTATGCTTTTTCATTATATTTTTCTTTGCCTTCAGTAATAGTATCATCTTTTGTTAGATGACTGCTAGTCATCCAAATTGTTCATTCATTTGTTGAATAAAATCAAAATATTTAAAAAAAAAAGAAAAATAAACCAACAGTATTGGAAGGTGGGATCATCTCATGACTAGTAATTTGGTCATGATCTTAGTTTCATAGGATCCTGATTCATTCTAAAATATTATTATTACATTGTTTATTTAGATTTATTTTAATCAATTATAAAATTTTCTACAAGTCCTATTTCTACATATAGGTGATTCTAAATAATGCCACTCAAGAGACAAATAATTTAGATCTGAGAGACCGTGCACATATATATTGACACGTACTTTCAACTGACCCTGAGTATGGTTTTGAGTATTTTTGATACATGTAGGTTGTGGTATATTTTGATTACATCTGAGAATTTTCTTATCTTTATCTCAACTAGTAAAAGATATTGTACTTACGTAGATATAGACCACTATTATAGGGATATATTTTTTATTTTTATTTATTTTTAATAAAGAAGTATGGGTTCGAGCAGGTTGTATGACCCCCTTCCCACCCTTAACCCAAAGTAGGTGCAAGTTCAAGTGTGAGTTAAGATTTGGGTTAAAAAATATCATCTCAATCCTGCCTAAAATTCGAGTTCGAGCAAACAGGTTCAGGTTGAACCCACCTCAACTTACACCCGTAATCTACACAAATCTATTAGCGCGAGCCAATAATTCATCTTGAGAATATGAAAGTTGCAAGCCATCATCCATGTAAATTAAAACACCATAATAAAGGAGAGGACAGATTGAGTGAATCTTAGAGTTTCGGTAGCCAGGTAAATTTTGATATGGAGATGGGATATTATGTTGTGGGTAGAATTAAATTCAAGATTTCAAGCGTAAGAGAAAGGATAAGATATCATTTCTTTCTCCTCCATTATTTTTTAACTCAATATTTATCTACCTTGGTTATTCCTAACATCATTACTTTTTTTGTAGTTATTTATATTTTCAACTATTACTCTCACTATATTTAATTAAGAAGCTTTTTTATTTATTTTTATTTACTTTATAGATGTTAATGCATCCTTTTTTTCTTGCATATTATTTTCAACTACTCATTTTATTTTTTCCTATTTTTTTCTTGTTCCTCTAATCAAACATACTGTTCTAGTATGTTGTTTTATGAGAAAGATGGATTGATAATTTAAAATATGTATTATGATATATACAAATTAAAATAACACTATTAAAAGTTTATAAATATAACATCAAGTAAAAGACATCTGTGAAAGATAATATTTTGAAACCATCTAATCAAGAACGCACCCATTAAAATTAGTACCATACCCTTGCAACCAAATACTGGTTCAATGAAATATTTAAATTGGTTCTATATAATTTATTTCTAATTCCATATCATCATACCCATTTTTGCTCGACCAAAACACACTCTAATTCATAGAATCGAAATTCTTGGGTCCACCTAGTGGTTTATCCGCCTACATGGCTCCCCTCGCAGATTAGATCGAATAAAAATACAAAAATCGAAATCGAGGGTTCATCTTCTATATAAATGCTTCATCTTTGGAAAGTTTCATCACCAAACTAGCTACAAATCTCTCCTCTATTTCCTCGCCGAGCACTTAGAGAGTGAGAAATGGCTGGCCGTCCAAGTTACTATCCGTTCCAGCCCCAGTCACCTTCCTATTTTCCATATCAAGGGCAAGCCCAGCCCTGGCCGATGATTTATTACCCACATCAAGCTCCACTCCAGTTGCAGCCACTGCCTCAGCCCCAGCCAGCAGCATGGTTTATACCTCAAGAAACAGTCGAATCCCACAAAACTGACTGGCTTTTCCCTGAGACCACTTCACGAGCTCTGCCTCCTCCTCGGAATCCACGTCGGTCTCCGATGTTCGTCAAAAAAATTACCAACTACATACGCCCACAAGCATCGATCCAGGAAGTCAAGGAATGGATTAGCCGTATAGATGCGAACAACGATGGTGTCATTACCCAAGAAGAGCTGGAAGATGCTCTCCGTGAGTTCCGGATGTATCTTGTCGACTGGAGGGCGAAGCGTGCCATGAATCGTACCGACTTAAACCGTAACGGTATCATCGATACAGATGCTGAGGTTAACGAGCTCATGCACTACGCAAGGTTCCACTGGGGAGCTGCCATCCATGCATACAATTAACTAAGCGTTGCTGGTCTTGGTGTGTTTTTTATTAACTAGAACTTTTGCTTGATCTATGTGAGAGAATAAAAAAACATGGCAGTGACATGAATCTGGTGAACAACTTATGTACTGCAAACATGCATTGAAGAATCTTCTTCATGTACTTTGTAATTGTTGATGTAACAGCTAAGTTTTCTATATAGTTTGCTACACGTTGGCGTTGAATGAACTCGTTGAAGCCCTAGAAGAGTCAGTTGCTTAGCATCATGGAAAGAAGAAAAAGGGAGAATAAACAATGACAAAAATAAAAAACAAGACCAATGCAGGCGGCGAAATTTCTTGCCAACAACTCAGCAAAAATCATTTTTATCAAGGCCCCAGAATCAATATACATACATGCGGCCTTTGGATAAGTGTAAAGGTGGGCCTAAAAAAGATGAGGTTCCACAACAGTTGTATCGAAAACCTTTGTGGGGGGAGGGGAGTAGGGTGCAAACTTTATAACTTAAAGCTATATTTAAAGATTTTAAATATTTAAAGAGTGAGTGGGAAGCCAATAAAATCCCGCAATGTGTTGATCTTTTAAATACTTTAGGATGATTTTTAAAAATACCATTTCAACAGAGTCTTACCGCTGAACATGCAATGGAATGTTATTCGCTTCTCACTCGGTGCAGTAGGGATGACCTACTGCAACATATATAGCTGCGTTATTCCCATGAGCCTTTCTTTTCTTTATAACGTCCATTTCTCGAGTACAACCAATACGGGCAGGGAAAGTCTGATATATCTCTATAGATTTTTTACCCTCTGGGGCAGCTGATGTAGCTCGGGTTACCCCCTCAATAGAAAGAATAAAGGCAGAGATTATGACATCTTAATCTATAAATAGGCTATTTTCTTTACGTATTTCATTGTAGCGAAATCGATGCTGCAATGTACTCTGATCCACAGCTCCATTCATCGCTGGGCTTAGCTTCTTATGATTCCTGGTTCTGGGCATGGATGTAACTGGGTTTAGGTTCAATCCAAACTTAAAATACTTTACAAGTGGTAACTACCCAAGCTTTGAAATATGAAAAGATACCAAGAAAGCCAATAAAATATTTAAATTTTAATAAGTGGCATTTATGCTTTGCATTATTCTTCTCAACAAGTCAATCTGTATAACTCATACCATTGTGGTATCGTGCTAGCTTTAATTCTAGTTGTTAAAAAATTCATTGCCAAAACACTGCACTCATGATACAAGTGCTGTTTTCTTGTTAACTCAGTAAGGACTCTTCACATTTTATGTGCACAGCTATCGGGTTTAACAATGAAAGCATATCTTATGAGCAGGCCAAACGGAAAAGCTCACAGGTTATTGATACAGTAAACCAAGATTTGGGCAGGCCAACCGAGTAATTGGGAACGCGCATTCCATGTTTAACGTGGGTAGAATAAAATCTTATTAATGAAAATGTGAACCAGGAGCAGCTTACTGAAGCTAGCAATCATCGAAGAATTCTAGTTGCGGGTTATACAATCTACACCGAGGCATAATGAAAACATAAAGGCCTAATGCTAAATCTTAAGATAAACATAAGTTTAGTCGTTTCTTTAACTCATAGTCAATGCATTTCTTAAATGCCTTGTATATCTCTCTCATAACGAAGATATATCTGTAAATAATTTTTTTTATTCACAAAAACATATGAAATTACGTGAATGTAAAAGCTAGAACTGCTAGGTTCCCGGCCAATATTCCCCTGAAGGTAAACTCTCTCTCTCTCTCTCTCTCTCTCTCTCTCTCTCTCTCTCTCTCTCTCTCTCTCTCTCTCTCTCTCTCTCTCTCGTATTTCACTATTGTATCTACGAATTACTGCTTTATCTGCCTGTTGTTGGACCGAACTAAACCTAATTACAGAGTTATATTAGGCCGAGTGAGTCTATGTTGGAAAGTCAATTAAAAATTCTATACAGTACGCTTTTGGCTAAGAATTTAATGAGGACTCTAGGGTTGAGACGAATGAACCATCAAAGAATGTTCTAGGGTTTCTAAAGAGGAGAGAGGGGTTATGAAAGCGAATTGAAGATTGTGAATGACATATGAGATATCTCATGTTTATCTTTGTAATTTGTATTTAATAGTGAATTTTAACTCTCTTGTGGTTTTTTTTCTTTTAAGTTGAAGAGTTTTTCACCTAAATTATGTGCCTCTAATATGTGTGATTGTTTATGCCTTTAATCTATATGTGAATGATCTTGCATACATGATCAATTGCCTCCTCAAGAGAATTTAAGTACCTCAAAAAAGTTAGAAGATTGGCATCTAGGCCATGTGATTTTGGATCTTCCTACCAAAAGTGCGCCACTACATGGCCTAAAGTATCAGGTGCAAGATTTTCATTACTAGTAGCCATTAATTTGAGGCATTTGAATTTGAACCACTAAGGTTTCAACTTGGCAAGCCAGTGCTGTGTTTGCACCACCCAATTTTTGGGTTTGGCATTACTAAGGTTGTAATTACAGTTAGGTTCAACTCAAACTCATCTAACTCAACCTAAAAATGGGTTTGTCTAGGTTGAGAAATATGAAACCCAAGTTATACAGTAAAGGTTGAACCTGAACCGATTTTCAAAATAGGTTTAATGTGGGTTGGGGGTTTGACAACCCAAATTTAACCCGACCTGATTTCATATACATACATATATACATATATATTACTATTATATTTCTCTATATCATAGCTTTAGCTTCCCCATGTTGTACACATATAAGTTATATTATATTATAAAACTAGATCTAGAAATAAAATTTAAAAACCAATTGTAATCATGAAAATATGAATGATAGTTTATTTTTTTAATTATTTTTCTTTAACATATTTGGTTACTCTCTACTAAGTACTAATTTATTTTTGTGACTGAGGTTAATTCAATGGTTGAGATTAAGAGTTTTGAAAAAAATATAAGTTTTATTTTTTCCTTTTCAAATTATGAATCTTGGTAATTTAATCATGGATTTTCTTTTAGCATAGGTGATATAAATGAGCATTTTTTATATTAAAACATAAAAATATTATAGAAATATTATTTCAATGGTATTGAAATTTAAATATAAAATAAAAATTACAAAGTTTAAATATTAACTTTATTTTTTAATCACACTTGTAAACCCGAATCCAACCCAAAACCAACCCAATATTCTTAGGTTTGGTTTAAGGCGACTTGATTTTCACAGTTTGTCAGGAGTCCTGCCCAACCTTCCCAAACTACAGTGTTGATGATGAATGGATCATCATCATCATTACAAGCTGTTTCCCACCTACATGGGATCAGTCATGATGAATGTATCATAACCACTTATGGGACAATCTTCATTAGTAACCCTGTTTTCTGAACAACGCTATGTTGCAATGAGCAGCAACATGCCTGGAAATGGATATGGTCGGTCATGTAGCGGGCCCGATCACCTGACACGACGTATGAAATCAATTGATGCTTTTTAAATTATTGGCTTTCTGTGGGTTGATGATTCTATCCACAGCTTCAGACGAATTAGGCCATTGAAACGAAAATTGTCATTGCATTGACAAATACTATAAGTTATAACTTGTATCTTTGAACGATAAGATTCTAGCACGGAGAAAAGAAGAATGGAAAGAGAATATAGCTATCTGACGTTATAATGATTTTGTGGCTTGTCATTAATTTTCTACATAGCCACAAAAAAGTTTACAAAGTGAGATAATCTAAAAAATTATTATACTTTTTAGTTGCAAATTTGTATAATCACAGTAATAGAAAAATCAAACGCAAATTTATGTAATGCTAAATATCCATGTTAGGTTATATCTATATCTATATCTCTATCTATTTATCTACACATGCATAATATATATGTATATGTATATATACTGCATTAGTGTCAACCTAATCTTAAAAGTATTTGTAAAAATTACAACTTGACCTTACTTATAAATTAGAAAAGATAAGTTATAACACCTGTGGTATTAAAATTTGAGAAAATTTCTTTGGATTTCAGTAAAGTAAGAAATTGAAGTAATATATAGTGTTTTATAAAGAAATTTATTATGAGAAACTGAATTTAACAAAGAGAATGACTTTATTAGTAGTTTTGAATGAAAGAGAACTTAAGTGATGATTTTGAGTAAAGTTATGTATATGACTTGAATGACTAATGTAACATAATTATTGTGTATAATATGATATGTATAAGATA
Organism: Pouteria campechiana; assembly: GCA_036873735.1. Classification (NCBI taxonomy): domain Eukaryota; kingdom Viridiplantae; phylum Streptophyta; class Magnoliopsida; order Ericales; family Sapotaceae; genus Pouteria; species Pouteria campechiana. The sequence continues at coordinate 15,565 of JAYJMB010063151.1, forward strand.
TTGAATCAAAATTTTGAGATAATTTTGAAATTTTAAACTATTAAGTTAAAGGTTATGTAAAAAGAATTCAATAGGTAAAATTAAGCAAAAGCATGTATTTGAGTTATACAAAGAACCTAAACTAGTCATTATGTATAGTGTAATGTGTGTAAAATATTAGCTTGAGTTTTAGATGTAACTTGGAATAAAAATAATATATGAAGTTATTTATGACAGAAAATTCAGTTAAAATGAACTAAATAGGTAATTTTTGATAATTGACCTTAAACAAGATGAAAAATAGTATGAATATAATTCATTTCATGTATGTGATGTGTTAGAAGTGATTATTGGAAGATTTGAAATATTTTATGTAAAATAGGGACTATGGTGATTTTTCATAAGTCTAAAAGCTGGATTTGGAAAAATGATTCATTGTGATTAAATTTGGATATAGATAGTGGATTAATATGAAAGAGTGTTTAACATGAAAGTTATGGAACATGAAATTATCTATTCAATGAATGAAAAATCACTCAATTTGTATGTCGTATGAGGAATTTATGACTAATATATTAGAGTTATTTCAAATGATAGAAAAATAACGAGATGAATATTATAGGTCAACTTTATGAAACTTTTTGACATATTTGTGGGATGATTTAGAAAAAGTTGTTAAAATAATAGTTACAGCCCTTAAACTTAGCTTTCTAATTATTTAAAAATTAGGCCATTTGGACATCTATGCTTAAATTACTAGCAGTGTATTAGGATAGCAGGTTAATATTGCAACACGGGAATTTAATGTCACGACATAGGAATTCAATGTCACGACATAAGTTTTTTATGTCGAGACACTGAGCAGGCAGTGAAGTCTGTGTCGTGACACAGGTTTTTTATGTCACGACACTGACTCTGTGGCACATCGGACCACCAAAAAATTGCTATTTTTAAGGGCTTTAGCAGCCCATTTTTATTCATTTTTCTCCCTCCCCTATTCTCCCAAGCCCCTAGTCTTGAAAAATCATCATTTTAAATATGGTTTTTCAGTAATTTGAGCTAGAAAATCTTAGTATTTTCCTGAAAAAACTTTGATTTGGGGATCGAAACTCAGACCTTTTGTCATTTGGGCATGTTTCCATGGCTGGAAATCTTGGTAAGCATGACTCATGACTGATTGAGATGACTTGGGAATGGAAATGGGTGGAAGATTATCACCGAGCTTGAAAAACAAGGTAAGACTCATTATTTTCATCGATTTCACTTGGTTTTGATGCTAGGGTTTTGAACCCAACTTGTGTACAATGGTTTTGGAAAAGATAATAGGGTTTGTGTTATTGTAATCATGGAGTAAACAATCTAATTAGTTGATTTTAATGAACTGGGCATGAGAATTCATGAAATTGAGTTGCTAGGGTTTCTGTAAATAATGAAAATTGAGAAAATTTATGAATTAGGCATGAATACCATGAGAAAAATATGAAATTCATGATTTATGATATTTTGGGACTTATATGGAATGATTCGGACCAATGGAATTGAATTTATGGCTATGCCATCTTTAAGGGTTAATAAAAATTTTATTTTTGAGCCATATGAGTCACAAATAGATTAGATTAAACATCTAATGAGACTGTTATTGAAGTTAATTACATGTCAACTATATTGTATGATGATTGCATATGATTGAAAGTAAATTTTCTTAAGAACCCTTGTTAAATGAATTGGCTTTTGACTGTTTTGATATAAAATAAATATAAATAGCCTACGTAGCTTGGTTGCGATGTGAGATAGTAGGGTGTTTATGCAAAAAGCTCATATGAACATTGTAATTAGCTACTTAATATGAATTAGCCAAGTTATGTCTGTAAATGAATGAGACTATTATCCTGTACAGGATGATCTAAGAAGGATGAAAAAGTATCGAGCTAGAGAAATGGTTTAGAAGCATGATAAGGTAGGTAGACATTTTTTCCATTGAATGGATGGGGATAATGTATATCCCACTTGTTTGAAATTCGGACATGTATGTTTTGATTTGGGGATAATGAATATCTTGTATTTGTTTAAGTTGATGTTGTTTCGTTATTAGGGATATTAAGTATCCCTTAGATTGGAATATTTGATATCTTGGATTGATATGAATGTTTAATGTGAGGGATGGATAAGATCCTTTTGTTGTATATTTAAATTGAAGATTAATTTAATATGAGTTTATTTGATTGGATAAAAATAACATGAAACTTTGATTTAGAAAAATTGATTATTTGATATGGAATGTGCTAATTATGGATTAATTGTTATTTAATACATTTGTCTACTTATCGAGTTGTCCGGATTCATGCCTTTTTGTTTATTTTTTTAGCTGACAGGCCAAGTGAAGATTTTCCAAATGTGGATTAGGATTGTTGAGCAAGATTGAAGACTTTTTAACTATGGTATTTAGAATTGTAATTAGTTGTGATTTGTATTATATTTCATGGATTCAAATGATGTATAATAAGATATAATGACATGTCTTAATAATTTAATTATCAGTTTATTAATTAATTTTAAGGATATAGATTGTCATCATGATTCTACCCAGATCTTGAGCAATGGGTAAGTGGATGTTTGTCTCTAAAAATTGTATTATTATATTAATTTCATTAATATATAATTATACAGGTAGAAAACTCATCTATTCAGATTAGGCTACACCAAAAAATGAGCAAATTCAAGGTAAAATATAGTATAAAATAATAAGTTACGCCTCGAAAGGCGGGGCGTGACATAAGTTCAACCTAACTCTAATCCAAACTTTTACAATTTTGATTGAATTCAAATCAGGTTAAAGCTGAGAATTTAGATTGACATCTCTTATAATTATGCATGTGACCTATTTATATATCAATTAACTATAATAAATATACTTCTAAAAGATAAATTTAATATATTAACATTAAAAATAAATATTTAAGGATAAGAATGTCCGAGGCAACCTAAAGCAGAGCTGAAGTTCGAGAAAGAGAATAATGGTGAGGTTAGGTTTTAAAGTTGTAATACTCTGTCGAACAATATAAGATGAATTGGAGATTGAAATAAGGTTTTTTATTTAAACATTTCCTATTAAAACTTTAGGTTGGGTCTGTCATGATGTTGTGGCCACTTAAACCCAATAACGGGGTTAGCCTGATATTCCTTTACGAATTCTTTAGGCTTCAACCGCTAGTGATTCGCAAGGCTGAGAGCGAAAAAAGGCAGGAAAGGTAGCATTTACAGCTACAAATAGGCATTCTGGGCATCTGATTTGTCACTGAGCAACAGGCGTACCGGCGATTCTTTTACCGTTTACGTGCTTCGCCGTTTCAGCTTGTGTTTCAGCCATCTCGAGGTTTGCATGGTTTGTTTTTAAGGGGTTTTTGCGTATTTATATTTAAGTATGGTAACTTTGTACTTTATAAGTTTTAATTTTGCATAAAATGACTTAGGATTTGACATAAATTGCATAAAACTCTCCTTTGTCATAAACCGACTCATTGTGGTTTCAGAATCAGGTTAAATAACAAAAATATTCTTTTACATGGTTGCATAATATTTATAATTTTTAGACATATTGATTTTATTCTTGGATCCAAGCTAACTATAATCTCTACCATCATCTTTTATCTAAAAGTTAAATATTATCTAATAAAAAACTATATAAGTCATATAATTTAAATAACTTTTAAAAATGAATATAAATCTATTAATTTTTTTCTTAATCAAACATTTATGCCTTTGAAACTATTTTTAAATTATCATTTAAAACAAAATATGCACCATACACAACAAAAACGAAAGTGCATATTTGTCATTTAACTTGGTTCTTAAATAGTGTTAAGTCATTTTCTAACTGAAGATAGCTTCTTCCATATACAAAATTGAAATTTATGAGTTTAAAAGTGTAATATTGAATGCTTGAGGTATGATATATAAAAATTTCTCTGTTTTTATTGTTGTGGTTTGGCCTTTTGCTTTTTCGCCTTTACATGAACAAAAACAGTGCACAAGTTGTGGAAAGATTGCATGCGCCCATCCATGTGTGGATTTTTTTGTCTTCTTTTTCTTTTTTGGATAACTAGAAAATAATAATAATAATAATATAAAAAAAGCATTTGTTGATGGTTGATGGGAATTATCAGGAGAATTTTCTTATTCTCCGGAAATTTATGCGTTTAAAGACTGACGAGATCCATCTTGAGAACAATTTGGCATTTATTAGTACCATCTAAAAGTGATGACTGAAATTTTCTATAAACTTCTTTGTAAGAAGATATATTTATTTTGAGATCTAGTTTAGTCTTCGGGAAATAGCATGCCGAGAGTTCTAGCCTTAGGCCTAGTCTTTTACTGCCATTGGGCCTTCGAAGATACATTCAATCCCGTAAAAGAGGCTGGAAAGCCTTTGACAAAGTGAAGTTCAATCCCATAAAAGAGAACGGGAATCCCCTTCACTATCCCATGTTGAAAGTGAATATAAGCAGTCGCAAAATGTGCAAGAGCAGTATATTCATGCATTCAATTAGATGAAAGACTTGAGCATGGGAAAAGTGTGTCTACCGGTTTACCTTTGAGAGACAAGTCACCTCCAGTAAAGAGAACCAACTGTAAGTATCCAACTGAATCAAGGCAAGCTATGTTCAGCCATTGTCAAAATTGATTTACAGACAATGTATGAAAGCTCAGCAGCTAGCATAGAATATATCGATGACAGCGTTCAAAAAAGAAAATTCATCCGCTACGAAGCCCCAGTAAAAAATTAAGGCCTACACCCACTAGTGAGGGGCTTCCTCTTTGTATTAGACGCTGAAACGGATCATCGTCTCCAACTAACCAAACAACTCAGCTTGATTTAACCAGGTAACCAAACGATTCTGACTCCCATACACTTGGCTGAAAAAAAATGGAATCATGTGATATTTTCGTTCTCCTCGGACATGTTTTGGTGCGAGCTTAACAGAGATAAAAACATTCCGGTCTGATTTTTGGCATCATTCTTCTCTGCCTCGCTATTAGCTAGATCGAAATTTGGTGTCCTAAAGAGGTTAATATAAACGGCCAAATTTTCAGTATCATCTTAGAATATGAAATTCAACATTGTGGCTGACTCGTTATTACCAGAAGAACAGACTGAAAGGCATTGACTATGCTAATTATTTCAAGAAGAAAAGAAAGAAAGAAAGAAAAATACAATTAGCATCTAAATTTTTTAGTTGAGTCAGTTAATACGAATATATATATATATTGATTTAGTGAAAGTCAATTTTCTAATTTGATATTTTATCTTATCAGTATCTGTAGTTGATTTTTCATGTATTGAGTGTGAGTGCGCGGGGGCATTTTATACTATCAAACTTTTTAAAAGTACTTTTAACCCATTCAAATTGTTGAAACCACCTATTCAATTCAATTTTTTTTTATGGTAGGGACCAACAACTGGAGTAATTCAACATCAATTCCAATTCTTTTGACATTGGTTTGTATTCATCATTATTTATCGGATCAATTATCTGACTTGGATTAGGCCATTGACTTATTGATCATGATTTTTCCTTCCTGTCAATTTTGCTTTTGTCAATAGGGCTCACCAACAAGTAGATAAGCATGGATTGAAAAGATAAGATCTCCTTTTCCAGTTTAGACCAGATATAATAGGAAAGATTAAATCCCTAGTATTTTTTTTTAACGGGTAGGACATCTCTTTACTTTCCATTTGAGATGTAGATTCTTAGAGAAAGAACAGAAAAAAGGAAAAAAAGGATATTGCGGTTAGTGTAGGGCTCTATATTGCGGTGGGCCCATGCATGCATGGGGATGTGGGTTCCACTCATGGCAGCAACAACCATGGTGAGTTAATTAGCTATTATCAGAGATTGTTGAGATGGTCAACTTAAAATATGTGCATTTATATTTTTCGGGGATGATGGATATAAGATGGAAAAATTCAGATGGAGATATGGATTTGCGAATCATAGATTTGGCTTTTGGTTAGATGATGGGATGCTGGAGGAATTCACCTATTTATATAGTAGACTACTAGGAAAATCTTAGCCTTTGATACGTGGGGACCATGATGAAAAACCTAGCATTATCTAGAGATTTTCCTCCCTCCCAATCTCTAGCATAGATGGGTTGGCTTTTGCCAAATCTAGTGCTGAGCCAAGCCTAGCACCCAACGAATCTAGTCCCGAACACACTATGCCCAGCACCTAACTAGCCAGGCCAAGCCTAGATGAAACTGAGCCTAGCTCAGTAGTCGGCGTGGTGGCGGCGACTACATTAGGCGACAGTGGGGGATGGATGGTGGTTGCATCCATAGGTGGGCTACGATCAACAAGTTAGCCCAAGTACACTGGTGATGACCATGGCTTGTTGGTTCGGCAATGCGTACGAACGACCACATTTGGGGATTTGAAATCTGGATCCCTTGATATCCGATTTAATTGTGTGAATAGTCATTTTCTATAGTTTTGGATATTTCAAACTCATTGAATGGGTCAAATCTTCTAAAACACGGCTAAATCATGAGATGTTAGTGGAGTGGATAGCTGTATAGGGATAAGTTGTCACCTCCCCACTGTAATGTTGTGGCCTATTAAACTTATATGATGATGATTTGAGGTGTAGAAGCCTCGTAAATAGACCATTAGATAGTCAAACTAGATGGATCAGATGATCAAAGATGACCAAATGAATAGATGAGATGTTGGGGGTTCTTAATGGATGGTGATCAGTGATAAAGAGTTCGCGCCACAAAATGATTTTATAGGTTCAGTAGGTCGACTAAATAATTATCTATGATATAATCCTAAAAATTGGATAATTGATTAGGATAGATGAATAGATAATATAGGTATGTTGATGTAGCTTGTACTTATATCTTTGATTTGATGGATCATCCATATGATGAATCTAATGTGTGGATGCTTGTTTGGATTTCTAGTCAATGGCTAGATGATGTGATGCCATATACTAGATAATGCTGTGTGCATTATAATTCACATTAAGATGATTAGTATTGTGAATTAGATTGTTTGTGCATACTGAAATTTAAAATACATTTATCCTATATCTGAGTTCTTATGAACTTACCCTTTTATATTTTTCAGATCTCGCAAACCATAATAGATACTCGATGCGTGGCTCGTGGAATAGATTGAAAGGCACTCCGAGAACCACAAAGTGAGATAATCCTTGCTTCCCTTTTGTTTCTCATTTGTTTGTGTATTTAATAGTTATTTCATGTATTATATTTTAGAAATAATACATTCAGACCTAACTATGATTTCCTCTTAGAGTTTGTTGAGAATAAGGAAAAAATGTATAAAAAAAAGGAATGTGAAAAACTAAAGTAAAAAAAAAAAAAGAGAGAGAATGATGTGATATGATAAACATGATGATTAGAAATAAAGTAAAAAAAGATAAAATAAATATATTTTTTATAAAAAGATGAGAAAATAATTATTAAAAATATAAGTAATAATAAAAAAATAGAATTATTAGATAATTAAGATACCAAATCATATTAAAAGGTTTTAAAAGAAGAGGGTATAATTTCCTTGTTACCAAACATAGCCTGAGTGTTGTGTATAATCCTCATAACCTGATGTAGAGTAGATTCGATCGCATGTAGGCGGGGTTTAATGCTGTCCATTAGAGGCTTTATGGATGGAGGAAGGCTTAGGAGGTTCGACTGAGATATATGATAATCCAGTAGTCATAGCCTGCAATTGAATATATTTGATTGTGAAAGGCATTTTCCAAAATAGATTTAAAAACTTAATTATGCTGCGTATTGTCATCAGACTATCATTTTGTGGTTTAGAAGGCAAAAGCTTCCAACCAAAAATTGCCTGACAAGCATCTTCGCATGTTCAACATGATTCCTTAGTTGACAGCTCGGAATGTTAGAAAATGCTTTTCAAAAAACCGTACTTGTTTAGAAAAATGCTTATCAAAGGCCTAGTTTGGGGTTTAGTTATCATATATACCAGTGTGAGAAACCCTTTTAATGCAAACATTTTCTGGGTGATTGGTGAAATGGAAGGAATTAAAACAAAATGAAAGGAAAGAAAAAGAAATGATGTCAACATGACGGTGTTCCATGTAATTAATTATAAGGGCAACGCCATTTATAATACCGGGCCGAGAAAACGAATAATCTGGGATAATTCAGTAGGACGTCAGTAACTTTTACATTTTATCTCTGGTTACTATCTATTTCTTGTGTATTTGCAACTCCATATATGAATGGGAGAAGCTTGATATTTGCCCTAGAGATTCTTCTGCGTTGGACCAACCTGGTTTGAGACACGGATAACTTGGATGCGGAGAGATAGATGGAATAAATAAATAAAGGCAGAAAAAAGCCGCAGTTCTTTGTCTATAAATTAAAATGCCAGCCATCTCGAGTAATTGTAGTGCAATAGATATTCTGGTTTTAGTTGCACAAGCGTGAGAGAGTGCACGATGCCGAATACTCTTACGCTTACTTCATCGCTTGATGGAGTGAGGAGGTGGATCCGAAGTCTCGACATAGCAAGGAAGTGCTGCAGTCGGCCCTAAGGAAGCTGGAGGTATTTTTCCCGGGCTTGCAGGGCCAGTGGGCCAAGTGGCGGACGGACATTAATGGCAATGGTTGCATCGACACTGAGGAAGAGCTCAAGGAACTTGAGAACTACGTACGCAACACTGGCAGAAACGCAACGTAGACAAGGGTGGTAAGATCAGTGGGGAAGAGCTGTAGTTGTGGTTATACATATGTTTTTAATGTATTAGTAAATATATCTCTAAATTCGTAAAAAATAATTGCAATTCTATCTATAGATTTCATTAGTGACCATTTTGATGACTAATTTAGAAATTATGAAAAAAATTTAGCATCTGTTATAAATGGTTGTGACGGCCACTAATGAATTTGGTATAATTGAAAAAATTTAATCAATTTGTAGATATATTTGCTAATGTTTTAAAAATGTAGAAAATTCTGCGATTATGTGGATTTAAGGTGCTAAGTGTAATGCAAATGTCCTTTAAAATAAAAATAGGTAGATAATGATGAAAAAATAATAATTGTTATGGTTGTTGGTATTTGATACAAATAAAACTTTCTCTTCCTTTTCAATTTGGACAATCAATTACCAGAAAATAGGTCATGTAACTAGTCTACGAGATCATTCTTTCATTTTGTTTTTAACGGTCTACCCCAGAATCTTGTGCACGTCCACATCTAGGTTCACCATGATTAATCCACATCTATAAATGAACAGCAGACTAAAGAAAGGACAGGGACATGCACGTGGACTAGGCAATATTCCTTCAACAAGTTGCAACAATTTCATCTTCGAGCTCTTGCAGGACATCGTGGAGCAGTCGTAGACCGCATATACAATAAAGATGCGTTATCATCACCCAACAGGAACTGGAGCAGGCGGTCAGCCTCTCGAACCAATGGTACGCCGAATGGAAGGCCCATTTCTCTGCCTAGAGCGCGGACCGCAACAACAAGGGCACAATATACATGAATATAAAAGTTTCATCTTTATCTGATCATTTGGAAGAGTTTCCTGGTTGGTGCATATAAATGTAAGGCTTTGATAAGTCATCTGCTATTAAAGCTTAGATATAATACTTTCAGACCCAACTTCGATTTCCCGCTGCATTTCATTTTCGTATGAGTGTGGTATAATCCTCTCAACCTCAAGTATGCAGAGTAGATTCACAGGAGGGGTTTAGTGCTCTCCGCGTGAGTCTTTTCGGATGGAGGAAGGCTTAGAGGGATCGATTGAGATGGATGATAATCCACTCATATTCTCCAGCTCTAGTGAAACAGCCCATCCCATCGGCACCATGAGTTGGGCTGACGGGTTATCTTCTAATACTTCATTTCAACGGAGGGACTAAATTATCCAGATTCCAAAAAATATATAAGTAAAATGGGTACTCATGGAATGGACATGACTAGGAAAGGTAGTGGGTAAATTCTTTCTCCTTCCGCTTACTAATTTGAACCTTTTTACCATTGCCAAGAAAAATTTATGATTTTTTGTCCCCGTCACTGTAGATAGACACATTAAACTTGTAACTACGATCATGATAAAACGGTAGAAAGAATCTGCAAATACTTTCGCTGTAGGGCCCGGATGGTGCACCCCTTTGCTCCCCCATTGGTCACCGGCCTATCTTCGTGAGCTGGAATAAGGCGAAAAGCTTCCGCCTGTATCCATAAATACTCTCCGTGTGTTCGTGTTTCGTCAATCTGCAACAGATTTTTCCAGCGTTTCAATTGAGTTGAACAGTTATCGTTTTTGGTCCGTTGGTGGATGGTTAAGATCAGAATGTAGTCCTACAATTAAAGGA